>MU182124.1:229743-267271 GCA_016904865.1 Pissodes strobi
TTACTTAACGTGACCGTGATCTTAATCTAGCAAAGAACATTAAAAAATTAATGAATCTAAATTTGGTTTTGTAACCTTTTCTTCGTGTTTATAAAACTAATATACTTCATATTCTGTCAAATGTCGGGAATATTATACCTACATGTTGAAATTATTTAATTTAGCTATTTTGCTGTTTGTTTTTTTTAGCTTTAGGTTAGGTTACTTTTAACTAATTATCAAAAAAAAAAAAAACGTTTTAATTTATTATTAAACATTATACTATGTAGTTTTATGATTATTGTACTAACTATGAAATTAAGTAAAAAATATGTGTCTATGGTATTCAAATCTCCACTAACAAGGGCTTCCTTTTGTGGATAACTGTTTGTTTATTTACATTTATATGTGTTTTTGTATTTAAGATTTTAAATTGTACAATTGGCTTAAATAAATAAGCATTTATTATTATTATTATTATTAATTAAATCAAACAAGTCGGTTCAAAAGTTGGAGCCGAAAAGGTCAATCACTGGATACCCCTTTGAGATTCTGTATCTTTAAGAATTTTCTTTCTATGACATATTAGGGTTATTTTGACCTCTCCTATACGCCCCCGAAAGTATGCCATATACTTTTCCTAACAATTTTTACGTATTATATAGAATGCCTAGGTACTCTATAGAATATCTGATTTCATAGTTTGCCGGTAATATAAACACTAATATTCTAACAGTTCTCACATTTGCTGATAAGAAAGAAACTCCAGTATTTACAAACAGAAACTATTTTTTGGGTAAAGGAATAGACACGAAAGTTGAATTATCTGGTTTAGTAGGGAAAACTTAGCATTTTGACATTGCATGTGAAACATCTCAAACTTGTAAGACTAATAAACTGCTTAATATGGATATATTTATATCTTTGGAATCTATTCGGTAAACATAAAGCGATTCATAAGACAAAAACGGCTTATCAACAATATATATATTTTTTTTAAACCAGTACAAATATTATGTATTTTTGTACATTACCCTTGTCACTCAAATGATAACCATCTACATATGAAATAAACATTTGCTATAATAGTAAAGTTATATTCCTTCATAATAGCATCTGGGTTTAATGTATAGAAAATTTCGTTCACTTAACCTTCAATGAAATTGTTGTAAGGGTTTGAAATGAGGTCTAAGGAAGGTGAAGGTGAAGGCGTAAATTTTTCTCAAATACAAAAAGAATTCATCAGCCAAATGGCACAAAGTATACGTGTTATACACACAAAAGTCAGTTTTATATAAAATTGCATTCAAAATAATAGGTGAAATGTTTGGAGAAACCAACAAAAAAAAGTTCAATATTGAAATATCTAAATTACTTTTAAGAACAAATGGCCCAAATTTACATTAAGTTATGAAATTTTGTTGCAATTCTGTCAAGCTTCTGGATTTTCGATTAAATTCACTGGGAATAAATGGTCTAAAAATAACATATTATCCCTTAATTACCAACATTCGCACTCTTTAACCTAATATATAATACACCAAAGATCTAGTCGTAACGAATAGTTGGAGAATTTAATCCATGTTTTATTGTTTGACTAAAACGTATCAATAAATTATCATTAATAACGATTTTCTATACATTCATCAAACGCGTAAATAGATCGATAGAAAATGTATTTTAATATACTCCCAAAAGTGTCAATGCCAATGTGGTGTCTTGTAAAAATAAATTGCTTTTTCATGGCTAACATGGTTCTTAGCGAGATCTAAGAAAGACGTTTCTACTTCACCTTAGTGTTAAGCGGAAAACATCCCTTATTTACATTAATTATATACGTCCTTATGGATGTACAAATGTTCCCCAAAAATTAATATCTGAATAATTTCGTTATGTCCATTCTCAGTGGACTACGCTGTATGCATAACACTGTCAATTGTAATAATAATCATCTGAATTTAAATGATATTTATTCAGATTTCGTCGTGGATGCTACTCGGAAAGGCAACAAAATCCGGTTCGCGAATCACTCTATCAATCCTAATTGCTATGCCAAAGTAATGATGGTGAACGGAGACCACCGAATCGGGATTTTCGCTAAGAGGGCCATTCAGCCAGGCGAGGAGCTCTTCTTCGATTACAGGTAAGCGGAGTTATGTATAAAAAGATTTTTACCTCAGTCTCGGGAATGTGAAAAATGAAGTTGCTTTTAATATGGAGAGATTTGTACACATAATGCCCATTCCGAGCTTTTTGTCGCTTATAGAAATGGCAAATGCTACAATCAACCAGTTGATAGTAAAACATTTAATGGCATTTGTAAACAAATTACTCAAACTACAAAATATAAACGATACAGGCCACTATTTTTTAAGTGCATCTGCGCAATTATGAGCAGGCTAGATCCGATTTCTACGCCTTAAAACAGGTATGGTGGATGGCGAAAGGCAGCTGAGGAATATTAAGTAGTCATGTTCAGAAAAAATAAATAAATTGCCACAAAAATAATGGGAGGGAAAGAAGAGTAAATATTGTGTATTAAAATTAAGCTGTATAATAAATTAGCATATGGATTAAATTTTATTTCTTATTGTCTAGTACGAATGTGTGCAAAAAAGTAGTGTCACAAAATTATTCATTACGATACGCAAATAGGAACCTATAAAAATGTTGCCATTACGATATGAATTCGAATCATATTCAAGCTTCCAGATACCTTCAAAGGTCAATGAAGAGGAAAGGATATCGATATCAAAGGTTGATACTGTTCCACTTTATAATAAGTTTATTGATATTTAAATCCAACGAACTGAACCGTCTCCCAAAAATGCCAAAGCCATAATCGTACCTATTACGTGTTAAATCTAAATGCAATTCAATCACACACTCCTTACTTCGAAAGCTTATTAAGAATGTGCTTAAGAGCTCCAGATAAGAGTAGCATTTAACGACTGCCCAGTACAATAGTCATAATTGTTATGGGTGGAAATTCTCCTATTTATAAAAGTCATTTTAGGAAGGAATATCGATTGGTCAATCATCTTTATTGTCTTTTCTCGATAAGTTCGTACCTGTCGAAGTTTCTGACAAGCAGTGTTTGTATTGACATTTAAGGATTTTTAGTTGAATGTCAGTCGATAGTTTTGACGTGTTTACAGATTTGTTTCTGTTAATTGATCCAGTAGGATGAGAGAAAACAGAAGAAAACTGTTGTTGTTGATTTTGTAAGGCTTTTGTTTATTCATTAGCCAAAGAAAACTCTTTGGAGTGAGAGGTAGTCCTCGAGAAGTATATTATTTCGTAAATGAAATAGGCTGGAAGTCGTTTGAGACCCTCGAGGGAGGGTTAGTTGTGTGTGAAGAAATTTCTAGCAACCGCCGTAATGGCAATATAGCCCGTTGATCCTTTCAAAATACCCAGGAAGGTTTTGGTGAACCCCAGTTATGGGTAAGCTGTTTTAAGTTGTTTTGAATGTAGAATTTCAATTAGATTTTTGGGGCAGAGTTTTGGCATTTTTGTAAATTTCATGTTATCTTGTTATGGATTAATTTAGGGTTTTTGGAGCTGGTTTATAGTAGCTGAATTCTACAGCGGAATTCCGGTAGCTGGTTGTTGCGGTGTTCTGATTGCTGATTCCCTGTAGGGTGGGAAGAGCCACTATTACCTGGAATTTGATTAATTTGGGATGTTTGACATACAGAGAAGGATGATGGCCAGTTCTGAAATTTTGGCCGTTTACATGAACGGATATGCATGCTCTACCTTGCTAACATATTTTCGACAATGCAGTGTTGCCGCTTCTACTAAAAAGTAGAAGCAACTGTCAAATTTTAAATAGAACACCCTGTATATTACTGCATATTTGGATATTGCGGAGGGTTCTAGACATATTTCATAAATAATGTCCTATACCTATCGCCAACTGTTTTTGAAATATTGACAGTTGAAAATCGACCATTTCCCAAGTTGGACAGTCTGTGAAATCTAAACAACTAAAGATAGAGCAAAATGGTTTGCACTTTCCTATCTTGGTTTTTCATAAGCTATCGTTTGACACTAATTTTTTATTTAACCAAAGGTTAAATTTAACCGGAATATTATAATATTTTGTGAAGTGTTACTACGCCGGCCTAGAAACATTATTTACTTCTTACGGGTGCTAGATTTGTGGATAATCTCTAGTGCATATTATATCCGAGGAAGTTTATTCATTTTATTACCTTTTTACTTTATTTTGGTATTGATAATAGAACATAACATTGCATTTTGAGGGATACGTTTTCTGTTTGAAACTTGCAACTCGGGCTTTTGGAAAGGCTATACTAACCGAGTTAAATTAACTTAGTATAGTCTGTGTGATAAATTCGTTATTTCTATCACCGTCTAGGTTGCAGGTTACAGCAGAGCGTTTCGGAGAAGTGAACTTTCAAAATTTTATAACCTTTTATTTGACACCTTTCAAAATTTTAAATCAAACTGTCAGGTTGACAAGAGGTTGTGTCTAGTCAGTCAGTAGACTGGGTCATTTCGAAATTTCACTACGGGGTAGCTGGTTTCTTTCAATCCAGGGAATTTTCTTAATAGGCTAGAGAAGCTTGCTCTTATTTTCTATTTTAAAATAAAAGTATTGGCCTTACATACTTGGTATTATTTAGGGTGAATTTGAGAATTTAGATTTTGAATGGTAACTGTACAGGCAGCGTAGACTTCGCCAGGTAATTATTTACTTATCTTGACATTTGAGTTTGAACTGATTCTTTCATTTCCAAGTTTTTTTTCTGTGTCCGTATAAGCAACGATAGGGCTTGCCAACAAAAGTAAACTTGGTGGCGTGTTCCTACCCTACAGGGAATCAGCAATTAGAACCCCGCAACAACCAGCCACCGGAATTCCGCTGTAGAATTCAGCTACTATAAACCAGCTCCAAAAGCCCTAAAAGCGTAAATTAATCCATAACAACATAACATGAAATGTACAAAAGTGCCAAAACTCGGCCCCAAAAATTTAATTGAAATTCTACAGTCAAAACAACTTAAAACAGCTTACTCATAACTGGGGTTCACCAAAACCTTCCTGGGTATCTTGAAAGGCTCAACGAGCTATATTGCCATTACGGCGGTTATTAGAAATTTCTTCACACGCTAACCCTCCCTCGAGAGTCTCAAACGACTTCCAGCCTATTTTTATTACGAAATAATATACTTCTCGAGGACTACCTCTTACCCCAAGGAGTTTTCTTTGGCTAATGAATACACAAAAGTCTTACAAAATCAACAACAGTTTTTTTCTGTTTTCTCTCATCCTACTGGATCAATTAACAGAAACAAATCTGTAAACACGTCAAAACTATCGACTGACATTCAACTAAAAATCCCTAAATGCCAATACAAATACTGCTTGTCAGAAACCTAGATAGGTACGAACTTATCGAGAAAAGACAATAGAGATGATTGACCAATCGATATTCCTTCCTAAAATGACTTTTATAAATAGGAGAATTTCCACCCGTAACATAATCTTGCTAGATTATCTCGTCACCCGACATGGTTGGAAGCTTTATGTTATAGCATCATTGTGTATTGTTATTAACTTTCATTATTGCAGACTATGCAATTTCTTAGCAAGAAAAAGTTAATATTTGTTTTTTCATTTTAGATATGGCCCAACAGAACAGCTCAAGTTCGTAGGCATAGAAAGAGAAATGGAGTTTTTGTAAGATTAAGGTAATTTAAATTTTGTAAAGCGGGACTTTGGTACGATTTTTAAGGTTTTTAGTTAATAGAATTCTTGTTATATGAAATATTTATACATAGGCAGTGTCATTTTACATCTTTATTATAACACCTTCTCAGTCTAAATACAACTTGAGCGAGAGTCTTAGCTAGACCATATTTTGTAATTGGAAATCCAAAACTAGAGAGTGCTATAAGGTAGCTGGCAAACACGTTTTCCTCGTTTTCAGTGAAAAGTGTAAGCGCTCCATAATTTTGTCAACATATCTCCCTTTTTATTTTATTCAGTAAAGTGTTTATAGATATGTGGTACTTCTCAGCCCTTTTCTATATATTAACATTTTTTGTCATGTCACTAAGTGCTTGCACTAACTTTTCATTCATACAATTCCTTGATCCGGGTAAACCGAGATTTACGGGGAATATTTGTTTTCTGAGAAAAAACAAACTGTTCTAAAAAACAACTCAGCACCTCAAACGCCACATTATGTACAACTTTAATACAAAGTGATCTTCAGGCTAGGGTACATATTCAACAATTCGCAGTGCAATTTTGGGACAGTACCAGGATAAAATGATTCATAAAAACAAATATATTTTGCTCCGAGTGTCATTTAAAAGTGTTTCTAACTTTAAATGTGTGGTAATTAACCCTGTTTTAAGCTGTACTTAGCTTTAAGCTGTACATACAGCATACGTGAAAAAATACAATATGAAGCATTGAATGCATAGTTGCCAGATTGGATTCTTTAGTCGTATTTTGCACACACAAAATGAAACATTTATTACAAAAAAAATTAAAAATATGAGGAATGTACCAAAGTTATGCTATAGTCCCAAAAACACCTCAGTGTATGGTAATTTAATTTAACAACAAAACTCTTGATCAAGTATATGCGGTTTAAATAATAAAAGTTAAGTACCAAAACATTGTTTTATATTACCTTTTATTAGACATCACTGTCATATCAATGAAATAAAAAATCTCCATTTGAAAAGAAAAATGGATTTAGGCTTCGGCAAGGATCCAAAAAGCCTAAAAGCTATTGGCGACGCAAGGTGAACAAAAAAATGGAGGTTAGTCGGTATATCGTGATTTTATCCTGGCATATACTTGGTATTGCATGCATGGAAGGATGCTTTCTATGTGCTTTTTCGACGTAATATCAAATTACATATTGAGGACCACAACGACTCATTAATCTTGGTGTGATTAACATATCACCACTGTGCACCTGGATAAACCACTGGCGCTACTGTATGATTATGATACACTGAGGGGCATTCTAGTATAAACTTCATTAGTCTAATATATTGTACCTATTGTTAGAAATTTCATTAATTTAAACACTTACTTCCTTACTACCATGCTAATAACTGCATATATTCGAACAAATCAAAATAAAAGCGGCTTTTTACCCGAGCAGGAAGAATATCAATATGATGACGTATATTTATCTGCCTGATTCATCAGACACCGAGGCATGACCCGGGCACTTTTTCTATCCCAATGTCGTTACACAATGCCCTCTTTCACCGGCAGCGGCGTACGTAACAGGTTTCAAGAATATATTCAAATATTATAATTATTCATCGACTAATTTCTAACACGGCCATACTGACATCGGCGCCTTACTTTCCACTAGTCAAATCTGTAACACATATGATCATGTAGATCTCTGTCGGATATCAACATAAATTTAAAACATTCCGGTGAAGATCTCAGCCTTTCAATGGCTTTGCTGCTATTCAGTCAAAGACCAAAAACTAATTAAAATTTAAAGTATTCTTGTGAAGACCTCAGCCTTTCACTTTGCTTTGCTGCTATCGAGGCAAAGACCAAAAACAAATTGAAATATAAAGCATTCTTGTGAAGACCTCAGCCTCTCACTTGGCTTTGTTGGTATGGAGACAAAGACCAAAAACAAATATAAATTTATTGACCTTCCCTGGAATAATTTTCATCATCTTTTTCCACGAACTAGCTGTATTTTCCATAGCTCGCTCGACCATTCTGACTTAATCTGTGTTTGGATTCTAAGTAGGTTTCTGATAGTCCTTATATACCGCTCTTCCTGGCCGTTTCCCATATGAATATCGTGAACTACTTAAAAGCATTAATTAAATATCACCCTGTCCTAAGTTTGAACTTGAACAATGTTATATAAACATTCACTGTTAATTATAAAAAACTTGAGCGATTTTAATCCTTAATGATGCAGCCATCAGCATTTTGTAACATATAAACACGCAGGCAAACGCCAAGTTCCTCAGGCGTTCGGGTCTGAAATCCTGCTCAGTCTAGTTGCGGTACAGCACAGAGGTGCGTACACTTCTAGTTGTTCTATCCCACAACTCCCATATCTGTGAACACCTGTGCACAGGCACAGGGCGATCAAGTCCTAACCTGGGTGGACGTATGCACAGGTATACGGCATTCGGGGGATACTTACAGTAGAGAGAGTCGAACGAACGAAAAATGCGATGCACGGATGCCTCGGTGTACTTCACATCAACCGGCCGGGAAATAACATTGTGTTATCCGCGAGTAGTCAATAAACCTTCTCTAGGAGAACGGCTAAACTGTGGCAAGTTTTAAGCTCTTGCATGGTGATGCGATTGAGTAAACACATCTCATCGCATTTTGGCTTTTCTATCATGGGCGTTTTCTAGTGAGAAATGTGACTGTATTATCGAAAAACGATTACGTACTTCTTTCAGTAATTTACCTTAGTGATAAATTATAAAAAATTTAAAAGTTAAAATCTATGTTTTTGTTTCCGCTTTTGTTATTCAATAGTAGGGACACTAAATAGTTTGTTGCTAATAAAATATGTATGATGTATGTCTTATTTTTTGCTGATTCATTCCCATGACGTAAAAAAAGTTAATAGTTAATAAAAAACTAACAAATTTTGGCAAAGTTCAGACAATTTTTCCTCACGCGAGTCTAAGACTCGTGGTCAACTTCGATGTCTATTAGCTGAAAATTCCCGCCGTATTTGAAATAAAATAAGGTAGATAATAAATAATATAGTTGATTCCCGCGTTTAGTAGAATACGAATTCGGAATTTTGTGTTCATTTTTGCTGAAATTATTTAGATTTTGTTTGGGTTATAATAATTTGAATAAAGGTTAGTAATATTTTATTTAGTTTCAACATCAACAATGAGAAAATTTAATGTTCAAACATGGCGCGAAAATTTAGCCAATCAGAGTTAATGTTGTCCGCGATACTCGTTTTTTCGTCTGCGGAACATTTTCCACTTTTTGCTCACGTCACTGATTAGTACCCAAATGACGCCTGAAGGTGCGATATTGTATTGAAAATAAAAGGACAAGTTTTACAATTTATTATAGAACTAGAGATATTACAAATGTAAAACATTAAAATAAAACGACATATTTCTATATGCAAAACAAATAATTTTTTTTAAGTTCTGAGATAACCGGTATACAACAGCACATGTCTAAAATATACAATATGTAAAGGCAACAAATTAAAATAACTAAAAATCAATTTTTGAAATAAAAAAAAAAAAACAAAATTGGATCATACGTTATAGCTGTTCAATCTAAGCAAAACCTGGGTTCATTAAAACGCTTCACAATCACTCATTTTACGACACGAATTAAAAATACAAATAGAAGAAAAGCTGAAACCGATCAAGACACACATCAACAAGTTATAATATTATTTTTAACTAATATCCCATCAGCTGAAAAAATAACTAATTTGGTAAGATGATATATACCTCATGACACATATTGTCTACAGTTCATTAATAAAATATTAGAGCCAATAAGTTCAAATGCTCTACGAATATCATTTAATTCTAATTCTTGTAAACTTATTTCTAACTCTAAGATATAACAGAAGTCGCTATTCAACCAGAAAAAAAAATTTAATTATTTCATGGGACTAAAAGCGATATTAGGGCCTAATAAAAAATATGTAAAGGATTACGTAAAATCATGCGAAATATGTAACTAATATTAAACATAAGATATTAAAAAAAAATAGAGTATTAAAAAATGTAATCAAATCCGTGAAAAAGATCCGAACTTACAAAATCCAGTACTGGTTAAATAATATAATAGAGATAAGGTAAGCCCACGTTACAATATTAATAACCATATACATTTTAGTAAACAAAATGTAAAAAGTCAATATCCCACTTCAGGTGACCAAGAATGAATCTCTACCTCTACATAATCACCATCTTCTTAGGAATGGGGCAAGCGTACTATAACTTTGACAAGGGAAGGGAGTGGACGGGGTAAAACCGGCAGCTATTCTGTTACGGGTTGGCTCCACGATTTGACAAGCGTCATACATTTTCGTCACTAAATTATATATATTACCTTATACTCATAATACTTCTATTACTGGCTTAAATCACAAAATGCAACGATTGAAATATAACAAATAAATATATTTCCTTAAAACATCAAAGCAATGTACGCAACTGCGCGACAGGCCATTTTCAAGGGGAATTATGTAATTCTTATTAGCATGACTGAAAAATGTTAACAAAGCTAGTATAAAATTACAAAGAAAGGCAGCCTGAAGTATACTCGTAATCATATTTCAAAATAATCTATATCTCAGCTCACACAAAGAAAATAAATAATAAATATTAGCGTCAGCAAGAACTAGGTGTAAACTATATTTACCTGTGAAAAGTAATTCCAGGCTCTTTTCGATCTTTGCGACTTTTACAGCCATAAGAACAACAAAACACAATTAAAGTATTTTGAGGGTTTTTCACAACAAAAATCACCAAAATACACGGAGATACCGCTTTGAATGTCTGGCACCTATTAATGGCGTCCGATCGATTTTTGATCACACGTACTGCGCGCTGCTGCCGTAAAGCGAGATTATCTATCCATTCCCTTCCCTTGTCAAAGATACTTACATTACACAACACAATACATCATCATATTAATATTATGATTGTTTTACAAATTATTAATAACTTATAAGTAACGTTGAAATATTGGTTGCAAGAATGCAAATGAAAAATAATTTTGCTATTCTATTTCAAAGAAATATAGAAACAAGTTATAAGCAATTTAAAATGGCGAAACAAAAAAGGTGTTATTATTATTATTATTATTAAATTTCATGGATACTGAACAAAAATGGCGATGCGGAAAATGGCATTAGGTACGATTCATATATCGATTCAAAATCTCCTAATAAAGATCTAAAGGACCGAGCAGAGCAGTTAAATAAGTTACTAAAACAGTTAATTACCAATCTTTGGCTATCGAATTAAATCAATAATAGAAAATATTTTAATAGAAAATTAAAACCTTAACATGTTTACTTTAAATTTTGTGTTAAATAATATTAATATGCAAAGTGCTAGAAATAATGATTTAATTGATCATGCACAAGTCACAATACATGTTGATGGGTGTTATGCATTATACTATATTACAACATGAGATTAATCAAATATTACATAATATTCCTAGGCATAATATTTTACAATGTTAAATATTATGAAACAATGTTAACAAGTATACATATTTAGATGGGATTAGTTGTATTTACGATTTATACACCAATAATTAACCCAAAACACTTTATTGCGTAAAGTATATCCTATACCCGTCTAGAATTAGACCATTAAATCTAGATACTCTTATCTAATGCTTACGACTGACAGGTACCAGAACACATAGGAATGCCTGGGAGTAGAAAACGTCCATTTATGTGAAGAAGAAGCATGAAACAAGAAGATTTATGTATTTATCTATAGTATTGGGTTTTGAATGGTGGCAAAATTAAATCAGCAAATAGGATATGTTTATGTATACCCTGACGAATAGCTTTATAAACGATATGTAAAATAGGTCATTTATGTTATTTGTGTTTTTGATTATATATTTGATATTCTGAATAAGCATTCGGATAGGAAATATATGATACAAGCCTAAATTAAAATGAAATATGAAAACGTAGGTCGATTGTACGAATTATTAGAAGAAATGTTAGTAGCATCATCATCTGATTTTTCTTAGCCATACAGTCATAACAAGTGGACTTCTGAAAATTCAATATAAAGAATCGACAGCTTTCTTAGTCATTCCTAAAGAAAATGTACCAATTATTACCAAATGTGAAAAAATGAACCGAATGGACAGTCACTAAACCAAAGTTAGCACTTGAAAAAATGTTTGGTCACAATCATATCTAAGAAGAATTGAAACCTCCGAATTTGAATGAAGAATAGCCCAAAATCGATATTGCAAGAATTAGCAGAAAATTACACTACCCGAAAAGCTAAAGAAGGGGACCATGAAGCTCTTCGAGAAGCCCTTGCAGGAACCGGGAATATCAGTACATCCATTAAAGGAACTTATTCATGTTCAAAATTTCACTAATACATAGGATCTCTTGTTATTGTAACAATTATTATATTAATGGTCTATTGTAGAAATAAGTATAACTATGCCATTACAGTCAAACCTGACGTTCATGCTCCACTTCCTTGCCGAGTGTATGCAGATCACGCTATGAGGCGTAACTGGCCCCGAACGTGTTAAGTTAATACTCTTGCCTGCTCCCGTTACATCCTAAGAGTCCCTTAGTTCATTAAAAACTTCTTAATTTACATGTTTTCTCAAAAAATATATAGCTTAAGATGTTCACATTTTTATTATAAATATATTCATTTTAGTTATAAGATTGTCTCCTTCTAAACCATCGTTAATTACACATGAAAAATGTTTGGTTACAATAAAAAATCAAAGGTATCTATCTTCGTAGGTGGAATGCTGAGCAGCATTGTAGTTATAATAAGTTATGAATTGCAAGAAAGTGACATTGAAAAACACTTAATTTAAAATATGAAAGTTGGTGACATTTTAAGCTTCGCTACATTACTTTAAAAGTTTCTCCTCTGTTGTGTTTAAAATAACCATCGTTGTCTAAAGAAAGCAACAGGAAATTGTAACTGGGCTATTTTTTTTTTTTGGCTGCTACTATAGAGAAAAATAAAGCCCCACCGTTTGGATTGAGAAAAAGGTATTGAAATAGAAATAGTTTAAATATGAGAGGCGACATCCAACCATAATAACCTCAGAACTCTAAAATGTTTATTAGAATGTAAGGAAATCATAGTCGAAAAATTATAAATATTCAGTAATGAGGTTGTCTCTTAAATTTGGCACCATAAGGGCAGAGCTCGACTGGTATATTGATGGCTCGAAGATCGATCATAGTGTTGGAACTGCAATTATATGAACCAAGGTCGGGATCAGATCTTCCAATATCCATGCGAAATCTATTCATGGTGTTTCAGACGGAAGTAACGGCCGACGGAAATGGAGAACAGGAAAACCACCAATAAGACGGTGGTAATCTACTCCGATAGTCATGCAGCACTAAAGACAATCAAGGCCAACAGTACAACATCCAAACTCTCGTTGCTGCGAAGCATTGAACGAGTCAGATAGTCAAAATAAATTGACTCGAGCTTGGGTTCCGGAGCACGAAGGCCATAGAGGCAAAAAAGAGTCGACGAGATAGCCAAAGCAGGCTCGTCGGGGTTTTTGGTGAGACCAGAATACTTTTGTGGGGTGGTCGCCGTAGCCAGGTATCACTATTAAGGCATCCATTACGAAATGGCTAACAAGCATGGTGGAATATCCAACCAGGACGGAGGCAAGCTAAGGAATTCATTAAAAGTTCCTCAGCAAAGTTCACAGCTGATTTACTAAGCCACAATAGAAAAGAATGATGGTAGATTAACCGGCCAGTGTCGACTAAAAAGACACTTAAGTCAGATGACAGATAAAATTCTACACAGGCTTTGCCATGAAGAGCAAACTGCAACCCACGTTCTATGTCACTGTAACGGGACCGTGAGGACGTTGATTTCTTGAGCGATTTTATATGCCAGTTAAAATGAACGTGTTTTATATTCCTAAAAAATAAAAATAAATGGTGGAAAAATTACTTATAACAAATTTGACTAAACCCAAAAATTCCACCTCTTCATAGACCCAAAATTATTTTAAATATTTAAATATATATTAGCATTCTGTGGCCCATTGAAAACACCTAACTATGATACCTCTAAAAAAGTTGATATTGCAAAGAGAAGCATGAATGGTAAATGTTATCGGTGTGGCCATTGGGCGTTACGCGTATGATGGCGTCACATGCCAAACTGCGAGTTAAACACTATTTGCAATTGCATTTAAGGAGACAACCTCATTAAATCTACTAAACTAAGCTCTCTAAAACTCTCTCTTAATTGTGATAGAAGGTTGTTGACAGTTGTGTTTAATGCCCTTCGTTATTTAAATAATACAACCACAATAGAGCTATTTTATTCGAGATTCACCTAGTACCATAGCTTGCATGTTTGTAAACATACTGCGTTTAGCCAGATCGAAGGACGGTCCCTTGAAGAGTTTAGCATTTGATCCGCATGGTGTATATAATTTACTTGAAATAAGAGTTTTATTTGGGCCTTTTGCTAAGTCTTGTGGACCTTTTTGAAGAGCTTTGTTGAAACTATGCCACTGAACGTAGTTTTCCCTAAAAAAAGAATAAAATATTGGGTCTTACATTGATAGTTTTTAAGTTTCAAGAAAATAAGAGACATTTAATTTATTGGAAATGAGCCTTAAGTAGTTTCGTCTATTATTGAGCATAATTTACTCCCTAAATAAGGAGTCCCTAAAAGGTAAATAATGATTTTGACGCCACGGCGCAACACGATAGTCCTACAAGAGAACTACAAAATAATGGCCTAGAAATTATATTTATAAATAATAACAGTCCATGGCGTAAGAACTGAGTTATGTTCTGTTGGAAAAACCACTAGAATAACTAAAGGTGTAAGTAAGCTTTTTCACAAACAGCAGTAAGAAAACCAATTGAAAATTCGTTTAGAAACAATAGTCTAGAACTCGACGTGTTACAGTGAGAGGAGTGGCTAAACTTTGCTCGTATCTAAGGTTATGAGTGAGTATATCGTAGTCTTAAGTAATTAGAAGAATAACTGTTGCATTATTATTGAACTGTCTATAACACATTCGAACATTTTGGCTATAATACATGAGCTTGAATTATACGTGGAATTTAGAAATGCATTAAACCGTGCAGAATTGGCCTAGTTTGCTTCAGAATATCAGATGTAAGTACAAAAATAAATACAAAAGAGGATATTTTTCTTGTGCTATCTTGTAAAAAGTATGAATATTTTCTTAATTTATTATGAAGAGACATATGTTCATTAAACTTTCATATAAATCACTTGCCTTGTAAATTTCCACATATAACAGAGCAGTGGGGAGAGGTTAGATTTATGTATACAATACCTTTCTTGCACAAATTATATGCTGAACTACTTACAGAAGAAGTTCCTTATTGGGCCCCTTACACAGTTTAGGATTGGGTCCGACTGTATTCCTGAGATTTGCCGACTTATAACTTATATCTTTCTTTTCGATTTTTAACAAAGACTTTATAGACTGGCGACTCTGGGAAATCGGCAACTGAGCTGTGTGGCTGGTGGAAGATGTATCATCTTTGCATTTTGTCTCCCTATAAATATAAATAAAGTTAATATTGTAAATGACTTTGCTATTTACAATATCAACACCCCACACATTCAACAGCCTTATATGTATGGAATCATTTCCTGTTGTGTTAATATAATAAACTGCTGATCAATCAAACAATGAAAAATATACTTTAAATTTAAGCTATTTCCGGTAATTGTCGACCAAATTTAATTTAAATTTCAGATTATTAAGCTTGGAGTTTTTGTCTAGACGATATATTTTTGTTACATGCAAATAAGAATATGTCAGTAATACAGACTTTCACAACCACAAATTTCAAAGTTTGAATGCGGTTTTTCACTTATTTTATTACCTAATTCTGTTTTCTGGACACATGCCTCGGGACAATTTACAACAAACTGTTGAAGGATAACACAATGCTCTTTCAGTTCCCGACTTAATATTAGCTTACTTACAACTATAACTTTTAATTTGTTCTAGAAACGCTTTTTTCTCAATAGGAGAATATCGTAACACATTCTAGAAAACCATTTAGGGACCGATGTTGTTGGGGAAAATTCCGGTAACGATTTGCTCATTATAATCAGGTGATTAATGCTGACTGCTCACTACATTGGTCTGCACGAGTTTCTGATTTGAATCCACTCTATTTGTGAGCGTCCCTTGAAGAAACTAGTTTATTCACCTCCTGTCTCAAATATATATACTTGTTGGGGAAATCCCTCAACACGTGTATAACTTTCGTTTTTCACCGTATAGTTTGGTGATAACACCCTGTATGTATGTAGTATGAATGAACCGTAATTAAAATCAAAATAGATTTATTTCACCACAGGTGTGCATTTAAAGCAGCATATTTCAGTTCTTCATTACGATCCCATAGTCCGAACCTAGTTTAGTTGGTATAATAGAGTCCGTCATGTACAGCATTCTCTAGAACGCAAAATGTAATTCCGTCAATTCAATCGTGTGTAATCGTTTTCAATTTAATATACCCTTGTCTCAGTCAGTGTTGTGTAAAAACCACATGTCAAAGAAAGAAAGAAGATGCTTTCGCCCTCTCAAAAGAAACCCACGCTTACTTTTCCGCGAATCCCCAGTCTCAGCCGACTTTTAGCTTGCCGCCAAGCGCTCGCTAGAAGAAGAAATTAATCTTATTTTAGATTTTAGTGCTTTGCCAACACTCGAACGTGATGCGTCGCGTCGGTAAAGTCACCGCTTCCCATCAAGTTAGCGCCAAAAAACAACTAGCCCTGTCCTAGCATTGTTTGAAGCAAATTATTGGTTTTCTCACATTTTGTTAATTATTTTCGCGTTCTAGATCGGTCCAGTCACCGCTCTCTAGCCTCTAAAAGTGCAGTTTAGACAAGTCAGATCCCTGGCTGATTACGGTGAAGTAAAGCATTGGAGATTAAGGTATTCTGTAAGAAAGAAAGGTGCCAGATTGAAAGCATAAAAGTTCAATTCATTTAAATTCAGAAGGGACAAACATATTTCAGTTTTAAATTGCATACTCAAGACCGTTTTAGTAGTTATTTAGAAATAAGTAACCTTTGTATATTTAGTTTTTATGTGAGTGAATGAAGTAGATTAAGAAGTATTTAAAAATTGTACATATTTTTTACATCAATTGCAAATGCATAATTGCATTATTAAAGTACGTTAACATACCTACCTGGTTTCAATTCATATATATGTGTAAAACCCCCACCCCCCTATTTTAATACAGTCCACTACTTTCGATTGTGATTAATTATGCAGTTAATTGCCACGCCCACCTTTGTGGTCATAATAAATTAAAAATTAATTTGTTTGTACTGACCATAAATTTGGTCCTTTGAGCTGGATATTTTCATAAATTTAAAAATAAATTCGCTCTCATTCGACCATAAATTTAGTCTCATTCGAGCCGGATAAAACTGTGGATTGAAACGTGAACAGAGGTTGTCAGTACTTCATTTCATTTATGTTGTTGCCATATATATATTATTGTTTACTGTGGCTCTGTCGCCCCATTTTTCGCGAATTGATGGACTTCATGTACCTCGCAGGACTCTAGATACTACCAGGGCTGCTCAAAAAGTGAAAGACTTTCGTGGTAAGTTTTACGAAACTCTGTATTGACTGTTAATAAAAACTTGTGTACTGTGTTTATTTCCTCATTGATATATTGTTATATATGCACTGTTAATTTCTGTACTTGATATTATTGCATTTATATTGATATTTGTATATTTTTTGTATTGTGTATCTGAAAATATTTCACAATAACTTACGAACAGTTGAAAGCGCAGCGAGTTAGTGACAAGGGTCAAATCACACGAATAAGCAATTGGATGCATGCAAATGCAGACAAAGAGAGTAATGTTAAACAGTTTTTATTAAAACATAATAGACAAGAACTTGCCTTCAGCGAATATAATCAGATTCAAGACTCAATTGAATCAAAGTATATATGTAAACTAGTAAGTTCACTCAGCGGTAAATCCTTTGATGTAATTCAGCCACATTCTTTTATATCAAGTGACAACTGAAGATGACCGATGCGCTGCGTAAGTGTCCGATTGATTCGCGTGGCTTACTCTAGTCAGAGATGTATTCAGGAGATTGTATGGACTCGTACCGAAAGACCTACTGAATGCCGGCCGGGTGAAAAATCAAGTGAAACTGAGCAAAGGTGTAAAAATATTTTCATACAAGGAAATTGAAAAAAAAATTGCTATACGTTTGTCATTTTTAGGTGATACCACTGTTGCTATCTCAGAATCTAACAAGAATTTAACAACACTGCAAATCGATCTGGAAAAGGCATCAATAATGGCAACTTTCTAATTTAATCAACTTTGTAGCTTTGACCGTTTCAAAGATAGCAATAATAGTGGATTACCTAAAATATATTTAAAAATATATAATAATATAATACTTCGGAATCTCATTTTTATTACATTTCTTTGGTTTCATGAAAGTGATTTTTCAAGGCCACGTTATGACATGGTTTTCGTGTTTAGTGTTTTCGTCTCGCGTTACGGCATTTTTGTATCGTTGATTGGACGACTAACCAAAACTAACCAAATCTATCAAAATTGATTGTACCGTATCGGCACCGGCACCGGTTCAAATGACTACAATAAGCTGAGACTAAGTGAAACTAACCAAAACTTGATTCGACGATTAACCAAAACTAACAAAATCTATTAAAATTGATTATAACATATCGTAACGGGTTCAAATTACTAAAATAAGTTGATACTAACTGAAACTAACCGCAAGTTGATTGGAGGACTAACCCAAACTAACCAAATCTATTAAAATTGATTATAACGTATCGGAACAGATTCAAATATTTAAAATAAGTTGAGACTAAATGAAACTAACCGAAAGTTGTTGACGAATAACCCAAACTAACCAAATCTGTTAAAATTGATTTTAATGTATTCTGAAAAGCTTGAAATGACTAAAATAAGTTGGGAATAAAGTGAAACTAAACGAAAGTTGAATCGACAACTAACCCAAACTAACCAAATCTATTAAAATTGATTATAAGGTATCGGAACTGCATTAAATGGCTAAAATAACTTGAGAATAAGTGAAACTAACCGAAAGGTGGATCGACGACTAATCCAAACTAACCAAATCTATTAATATTGATTATAACATAATGGAACCGCTTTAAATGATTGAAATAAGTTGAGAAAAGGTGAAACTATCCGAAAGTTGAATCGACGACTAGACCGAAGTAGCCAAATCTACTAAAATTGATTATAAAGTATCTGAACCGGTTCTAATGACTAAAACAGGTTGAAACTAAGTGAAACTAACCAAAAGTTGATTGAACGACTAACTGGATTAGGTTGGTTAGTTCGGGTTAATCGTCGATTCAATTTTCGGTTAGTTTCACTTGGTCTCAACATATTTCAATCATTTGAACCGGTTCTAAGACGTTATAATCAATTTTAATAGATGTTATTAGTTGGGTTAGTCACCAAATCAATTTTCGGTTAGTTTCTCTTAGCCTTAACTTATTTTAGATATTTGAACCGGTTCCGATACGTTATAAACAAATTTAATAGATTTGGTTACTTTGGATTAGTCATCCAATCAACTTGCGATAAACTTCACGTAGTTTCAACTTATTTTAGTCATTTGAACCGGTTCGGATACGTTATAATCAATTTTAATGGGTTTGGTTAGATTGGGTTACTTGTTGATTCATCTTTCGATTAGTTTCACTTATTCTCAACTTATTTTAGTTATTTGAAGCGGTTCCGATACGTTAAAATAAATCCTAATAGATTTGGTTAGTTTGAGCTAGTCGTCCAATCAACTTTCGATTACCTTCACATAGTTACAATTTATTTTAGTCATTTGAACCGGTTCCGATACGTTATAATCAATTTCATAAATTTGGTTAGTTTGGGGACGACTACAATCAACTTTCGACTAGCTTCACTTAGTTTCAATTTATTTTAGTCATTTGAACCAGTTCCGATACGTTATAATCTATTTTAATAGGTTTGGTTCGTTTGGGTTAGTCGTTGATTCATCTTTTGGTTAGTTTCACTTATTCTCAACTTATTTTAGTCATTTAAAGCGGTTCCGATACGTTATAATAAGTTTCGATAGATTTGGTTAGTTTCGGTTAGTTTGGGGGCGACTACAAGCATCTTTCGACTAGCTTCACTTAGTTTCAACTTATTTTAGTCATTTGAACCTGTTCCGATACGTTAAAATCAATTTTAATAGACTTGGCTAGTTTAAGTTAGTCGTCTATTCAACTTTCGGTTTGTTTCACTTAGTCTCAACTTATTTTAATCATTTGAACCGGTTCCGAGACGTTATAATCAATTTTAATAGATTTGGTTAGTTTGGGTTAGTCGTCCAATCAACGTTCGGTTTAGTGAAGGGACTATTCGAATACAAATACTCGAAGTATTCGATTCTGGCTTGCATTCGAATGCATTCGATTCTCAGCGAAGAATTCGAATACCAGAAATATTCGAATGTCCTAACAACGAATTAATCGTGCCTCGATTGCTGTCTGAATCCAAGTGAAATATGAATCGGCACAATTCGCGTCAAATGCGATTATATCGTAACTTGAGCAACAAATAATAGCGGGCTTTGTTTTGTATTATGGTGAACAATAATCGAAAACGCTATACTATATAAAGTATAAAATAGAGCAGTTTAATTACTGTGGTAGTTTTTTAATTGTTGAATATTTTTTTCTGTAGTAAACATATTACTAATTTTAAATGCGGTAGTCGGCAGGTATGACATACATATTTTTGCAACATGCAGAAGATGATGAGTTTTGGGAATTCAAATTTAAATTATTAAAAAGTGATGATTTTAGTAAATCTTTAATAAACTTTTACATAATATCTAACCAAATCAACTTTTAACCAATATTTTATACAACTTTTAACCAATATTTTACTTTTTAATCGTAAATGCTTTCACTTATCTTTGTAAAAAGTTTTGCTCTTATGCTTAAATGTATCAAGAATGACGACTTCAAGAACAAACAATCCAGAATCAGACAATTTGTAAATTTGAATTCGAGAACGAGACTTCAAAGTCACTCGAAACCTCGAGAGGTTGAATCGCTCATTGAAACATTTGGGATATCACGACTAATCCAAATAATTCGATTCTTTGTATTCGAATAATCATTCGATTCTCAACAGTATTCGAATGCAAGGTATTCGATTCTAAAAATCATCCGATTTTCCCTTCACTAGTTCGGTTAGTTTCACTTAGTTTCAACTTATTTTAGTCATCTGAATCGATTTCGATACATTATAATCAATTTTAATAGATTTGGATAGTTTGGGTTAGTCGTCGATTCAACTGTCAATTGGTGTCAGTTATTCTCAACTTATGCTAGTCATATAAAGCGGTTCCGATACGTTATAATGATTTTATTACATTTGGTTAGTTTGGGTTAGTCGTCGATTAAACTTTTGGTTAGTTTCACATAGTCTCGACTTATTTTAATCATTTGAACCGGTTCCGTTACGTTATATTCAATTTTAATAGATTTGGTTAGGTTGGGTTAGTAGTCCAATTCGGTTAGCTTCACTTATTCTCAACTTATTTTAGACATTTGAAACAGTTCCGATACGTTATAATCAATTTTAATAGATTTGGTTAGTTTGGGTTAGTGTTCAATTAGCTTTCGGTTAGTTTCACTTATTCTCAACTTATTTTAGCAATTTGAAACGGTTACAATACCGACGTCATTATCAATTCTAATAGATGTGGTTAGTTTGGGTTAGTCGTCGATTCAACTTTCGCTTACTTTCACTTATTCTCAACTTATTTTAGTCATTTAAAGCGGTTCCGATACGTTATAATCAATTTCAATAGATTTGGTTAGTTTGGGTTAATCGTCGATTCAACTTTTGATTAGTTTCACTTTGTCTCAACTTATTTTAATCATTTGAATCGGTTCTGATACGTTATAATCAATTTTAATGGATTTGGTTATTTTGGGTTAGTCATCCAAACAACTTTCGTCTAGTTTCATTTAGTCTCAACTTATTTTAGTTATTTGAACCGGTTCCGATATCTTATAATCAATTTTAATAAATTTAGTTAGTTTGGGTTAGTCGTCGGATCAACTTTCGGCTAGTTTCACTTAGTCTCAACTTATTTTAGTTATTTGAACCGGTTCCGATAAGTTATAATCCATTTTAATAGATTTGGTTAGTTTGAGTTTGTCGTCGAATCAACTTTGGGTTAGTTTCACTTAGTCTCAACTTATTTTAGTTATTTGAACCGGTTCCGATACGTTATAATCAATTTTGATAGGTTTGGTTAGTTTGGGTTAGTCGTCGATTCAGCTTTCGGTTAGCTTCACTTATTCTCAACTTATTTTAGTCATTTGAAGCGGTTCTGATACGTTATAATCAATTTTAGTAGATTTGGTTAGTTTGGGTTAGTCGTGGATTAAACTTTAGGTCAGTTTCACAGGGCCAAAATATATTTAATATTTACAAAGCATTCCATTATCGTTATATAATATGTACTTATAAAAAATCTGACACCTAGACGATTTTTCCGGTCTTGTCGCCTCCTTCACCTAATTTTATTAATATATCTATTCACTAATCCGACTATAGATTTTTCCTATTTGCCTTTGTATTTTTCATTGCTTCGTATATATTTCCATCAAAGTCCGAATAAAATATTAAAATAGAAATAAAATTAAGGATTTTGACAAATCCGACTCTGTTCTGAACACTCTGCCTACATACGAACGACTGATTAAACTAAAACGCTCCACATGCTGCCAACAATCTACGGATTTTCGGCGGCTGGCAGAAAATATTTGGGGGAGTGGAGCTACTAGTTTACATATACTTTGATTGAATGTATCCCTGCGGAGGAAACACTTGACACTGAGATTCGTGAGGAAGTGGAACAGACTTGCGATGATTTATTAGTTCAGATACAAGAATGTATTGAAAGGTTGACTCCACCCACACAAATTGTTCCAAATTCTCAATGTATAGCTCAACGGAGCCCCCCTCTCCCTTCCGTAAGGTTACCAGAGATAAATATCAATCCTTTTAATGGAAAAATTTCTGAATGAAACTCTTTCATTCAAGTGTTTGATATATTGATCACCGATAATACATCAATAAGCGATATTCAAAAATGTATGTACTTAAAGTAATTTTTGAGAGATGAACCTTTAAAAATCATTGAAAGCTTTCTCGCAACGAATGATAACTTTGAAGTTGCAATCAACTTGTTGAAAGAAAGATATGAGAACAAGTTATCAGTGATTAATGCACATTTCATTTCGCTAATAGAAATAGACTCTGTTGTCAAATGTACTGGTCCTAATTTAAGACAATTTGTAACTGATCTAAAGTAAAATCTTGATTTAATTAACAATCTTAATTACTCTTACCTTAATTTATTTATTTGAGAAAAAATTTGATTTTGGCACTCGTAAAGCCTTTGAAACAGAACAGAACAGAAATAATAAATTAAAAATTAATTTGTACCGACCAATACTCATTACGCTAGGATTAAAACTAGGTTCCTTTTTGGACAAAAATGATACAGGTCGTAGTGAACAGTGGTCTGCACGGACTTTGGATCTTAATCTACTCGATTGGATTGTGGGTGTCACTCAACAGAACTAGTTTATTCACCTCCTGCCTCAAACATATATTCTCATAGCTCTAAAATTAAAATTAACAAGGCATGTCCAAAATGAAGAAAAAAGCTTTTTACAAACATAACCGGTATCACAGGCCTAGCATTTAACCACTGAACCACCAGAGAGAGCACTTCCAGACAATTCATTGCACCGCAAAGACATGGGTAAACTGAACGCTCATTAGGTGCCGTGCCCAACCGGGGCTACACTACGCTACTAGCGGATAAATACAGCTGGCAAGGAGAGTTCCATCGTTGCACCGTCACACGAGTCCTTTTTTTTTCCACTTCACGCATTGCCCTAATGCCTAACAAAGACAAGTCGACAAGAATGGAAAATGCTGTTTTCGTTCTAACAATATTTAATGAGGATCAACTATAATGATATATTTCACGTATAGTTTTAATGATTCAATTTAAATGGCTTAATTATATTATTGTTCTAAAAAAAAAACTAAAAAGAAAGATGCTTACTTACTCTGTTTTATGATGTTTATTATAAATTTGTGTTTCGCTGTCTTCTTGTTTCATAATTTGCAGTATCTTACTCGCACGATTTTCATCAAAGTTTACGCTCTCTAGAGCAATTGATAATAAATGTTCAGGTACATCTGTATATTGTTCTTGAAGCTTTTTCTTCACTGTAACATATCAATTTATATAAAAATATGTATCTTATTACAAGCAAAATTATTAGTTCACTATAAATATTACTGTTGAGTATTTGGGTCTTCTAAATATTGACGATATTTTTTTCATTATCCTTTTTTTTTAAACAAAAATAGACATATTGACAAAGGGGTAGCACAGCTTTTGAAGATGTTGCAGTTGATACTGAAATCCTGAAAATAGGGTATAGGGATATACCTGATCTGAGAGAACAGAATAAATAAATTCGATCACTGTGTGATGAAATCACTTAGAACTACTAATTACTTACTAATTTTTCCCCTCATATAGTATAATGCTTTTAATAAAAATTGTTTGCTATAACATTTTTATATGAATCTCACATAA
The DNA here is from genome assembly GCA_016904865.1 of Pissodes strobi. Lineage (NCBI taxonomy): Eukaryota > Metazoa > Arthropoda > Insecta > Coleoptera > Curculionidae > Pissodes > Pissodes strobi. The sequence continues at coordinate 254,206 of MU182124.1, forward strand.
TAGCTCAAGAAAAGTACGTACTCTGCTCCTTTTCTTCGACGGTTTTGATTTTAGGAACTGGAGAATGTGTTTTTGCTTCCTCTGATCCTACTTCTAAACTTTTAGCTACGTTGGGTTCTATTTTAGTGGTTGCTAGAGGAGTCATAGTTTCTTTCTTACTATATCCCATTTCTCTTAATACCTCGGACGTCTTCTGAATGCTATTTTCGTTGTTTTGTAAACATTCCAGTATTATCGTCTCATCGGCATTCGGGAAAATTGATTTCATGTACCTAAAACTATTTAAAGTTAGGTGTGATGGTACTTGGAAATGTTAGATTCCAACCTATGGACTTATCAGTCGCGAATAATACAAATACAAGCATACTAAGAGTTCTATAAATATAATATATATTAAGCAGTAAAGAACCTAATTAAAAGTTCCAAATTAAGAAAAAAACAGTTATCATTTTTTAGCTTGGCGATGTTCATGTTTCATACGGTAGTAAATTATAGCTGTTCAGCAGAAATCTTCATATGTAAAGTTGATTTCTGTCTTTTATAATTAACTGTAAAAGCTGTCTAAATATGCGGTCTTATCCTGCACATAGCATGGGTTATAGCAATGATATTTTAACATTAACACCGAGGATGAATAGGAATAAGTACTTTCTGAAATGAAATAAATCAATCAATCAGTTTTCCGAGTATTTTTGCAACGGGCGTTATTAAGTCCTCATATGAAAATAAAAAAATATAAAGCAGGCTTTTCATATTTCGGTAGATGGTACCGAAATGATTTAATATAATTCAGAACAATTAGGGATGACTACAAAAATAAAACCAAGGCTCAAAATCTACACATGCGGCATCAGAAAATCTAGTCCACTACATGAATGCTCGAAACTAAACCATATCCAGGGAATGCCAGTCGAAATTTGTTAATAACAAGAGGAACATGTAATGGATATTAAACCATGTATGGATAATAAAACATGTATGTTAAAACGAGCTGCCTTCCTTCCCTTACATTTTTAGATAAATAAAAGGTTTTCGCGTATATTTAGACGCTTACCTAGATAGATTATTTTAATAACTAGATATTATAAAAGTTGTAGGATTTTTCCTGAACCGCCAGGATGTCTTATGAGAAAATGAGCATCGCAAAGCTGTCAGAATATTTCAACTTGTTTTTTTCAATGGAAGCATTTATTCGGAATATACCAGGTTTGACACCTCTCTCTTTAACTAACTGTGAAAAATTAGAAAAACCGTTTCACAAAAGTAAAGTGTATAAAAATAATGTATTGTTCTTATGGCATTTTTCTCAGTTAGTTTAAAAGACACAGGTACTAAAATTGGTATATTAGGAACCAGTAATTAAAGGACTATCCGATAAAGGAGTCCTATACAGGGCGATCCATTTAAAAAACCAATAATTGATATTTTCTGACAGTTCTGTGATGCTCATTTATTTATTCTGATAAAAACCTGGCGGTTCGGGAAAACCTTTATTTTTTTTACATTCAGAATAATTTTAAAACTTGGGAAGATTTATTTGATATGAAGTGGCATAAAATAAAACACTGTTCATCCTCCTTCAACATGCGGTTACCGCAACCAACTTCATTAATTTAATATGAAACACCCATCATTTACATCTAAACAATTGACCAGCTACATTTCATATAACACACCTTATATCTAAATTTAATTGTTTTTACGATAAATTAAGTAAAAAAAACTGTAACTTCCTTTTAAATCAAATATTCGTGTGTCAATTCACAGATTATCACAAAATTAAAATAGAAAATGGCAACCCGATTTGTTTGAAGATATATCATCTAGATTGAATGGTTCGTCAAAGAGCAAAAGATAACATATTTTACTTGTCAAGATCTTAAGACAATTATTGAACTTATATATACATTAATATTATTTAAAAATAATTAAAATGTGCATTTAGATAATAGGTAGTTCATTTAAAGCAAGGAAATCGGTAAGTTATCAGTAAACTCGCATATTTTATTTTTGAGTCACGCCATATACAAATATAAACCTTCAAACTTCGATAGGTAAACCGGATGAAACAGTTCTATATTTCCAAGCATTTCAATTACTTCAACTTCCCCCCATCATCCCATCTGCTTATCTATTGCTGAATTGGAAAAAAAGAAACTGCGCTCCACGTGAAAATACTTCTCATAAAAATGTAATTCTGAAGGATTTATTTTGGCAAACCTAGGCTCATAGCCAATTGCATTCCCTGTATACTCCCTAGTTCAGGCACATAAGCTCGACCTTAGTTTCAACTTAGGTGACGAATGAGGCTTTGGAGAACTCCTAAAGTCTTGAGCGCTCGCGAAGCCTCCTAAAAGAGGACTTCCTCTCCTGGATATAGTCCCCTTGACACTGGCATATATATTTCTTTCAGGTGGTGGTGTAGAGAATGGTCCTGGAGTGGTTATAGGATACTTCTCGACTTGAAGCGCACTTATAACCAAAGCCTCTCGGTTCAAATACCTAGAAGCGGTTAAATAGACAAATGCATAAGGTGATAGTTAGATAGCATGTGAGCAAAAATGGCGTTGTCCCACCTCTATTTATTTTAAATTCTTCATTAGACGGGTCAAAACTGTATATGCAACCCTCGCAAGGTCGAGAAAGTCGCGCGATGCCGCCTCGTAAACGACAAAGCGCGACTCACTCCGCGGCAGCTTAGGATGAGGCATTAGAACGCCTAGACAAGTCCAGATTGTTCAAACGTTTTGAGCATCGTGCCCAGTCTGGACCCAGCTATTGTTTAAAAAAAACCCTTAAAGCATTATTGGCTTAGTGGAGAAGCAATGGTTTACTGGTCACAATTTTGATCACTTTCTCATGTAAAACTCCTTAAGAAAATTTAAGGCCTATCGTGGTTTTCATGGTCCCAGAGACGTCAGCTAAGTGAACGTTGCCTATTTGACAACTGGACCGCATAAGGTAGGTGTCACAGGGTTTGGAATCAGTGAATTAACCTAGCCTTTAGAATCTCTCTGCTCTGACCGCGGCTATCCTAATGTTACTATTTTTACTATTTATATGTTCTATCTATATATTAATTTTATTATTATATATATTTTATTTTTTAGTTTTTAAAAGTCTTGGGGGTAAGCATCAAACCCATACTCTCAGCATTCGTAGTCCAATGATAATAACCACTTATCCAGAGAAAAGCTTGGAAATATTTGCTTAGATGTTGTATTTGAAGCCAAATATAATGGGGTGGGTAGCAGCAGAAAAAAATTAATTATTTGAAATCGTAATTAATATATGGTTGGTAAAGAAACATTTTTACACTTTGGTGCGCAACTTTATAGATAGATATATTCATACATCATATATTCTTCCTTTTTAGACGTCTTAACACATTAATCAATATGTTTAGTTTTAATTTTCATAGGGCATTAAAAAAAAAACAAAAAATGCATTGGTTCAAGAAATTTTGAAAAATGATATAGGAAAAAGTCGTTTCCCTTGTAACTCTAGTCATGTGTGCAAAATATCATTAGCCTCCTATCACTTCCATTTAGTAGATATGCGTTCTACAAATTCCGGCTCCGAAGGAAGCTTATCGCGAGCAGTACTTGATGATTTCGGCGATGGCCTACGTCGTTTTTTAGGGAGAGGCTGGCACCCCGCATCTCCACTTTAATCCCGAATTTTGTACCACCATAAATTTTTGTCATGATTTCGTCCACTTGGACTATATCATTTTAAAAGTATCAAGTAAAATTAAGTGTCAAAATGTGCAATGGGTTCAATTTTTCCAAATTTCAAATTCGTATCTTCGGAAGTAATGGAGTGACCGCATACACCTTATGTACAGTTTCTACCTTAACCGAATTCGGATATGGTGTAAACTGTGCCTTATGTACTTTGGCAGCCGGTATATAAAAGTCTTGACTAAATAGACATTTTGAAATTTGTAAATCATATATAGTGAATAAAATAAATAAAAAAAATTGCAACATGGGATGTTCACATATTATAAGAACACTTCAACTGAAGACCGTTACGATTATATTAACCTCTGAGATACTTACTTCTTTAACAATAACTTTATGTGGATTTCAGCTACAGTCGGAAACATAGCACTTATTTTAGCAACAGAATCATCTGAGTCAGTTGAAGACTGGGAATTTCTAAATGAGCTATCTTGCACCCTTCCACTTCTTAATGTCATGGGGCTTCTCGTAGCTGATTTCTTTTCCTGTATGAACGAAATCATACACTTAAAATTATGATTGTTTAATGCTGTTTTATGAGGACTAAAAAGTAACTTAAAATACTTTATAAAGAATTATTCGTCTTAAGGATAGCAATCTAACAGAACCTGTATGTCCAGGTACCCAGGTCAGTGTAAGTTTATTCTCCCTATCTAGTTTGATGCGTAACATGTCGCACGATTTGGTCAGCTTGCAAATAATATATTCTACATGTTGATCCCAAGTTAAAATTTTGTCTAACCCAAACTAACCCAAAAATTTTGTAGGCTTCAATTTCATCTTAGAGAATCCAGAATATTTAATTTCATTCTTTGCTAAGATCATTATTTTTTCTATCTTAGCTATGAGAGTCGAATTGTCAGGGGACATTGTAAGAAAACTGGTATCATCTGCATAGTTGGGAATTTTGAAGTTATTTTCTATCCTATCACTAACTTCACCAATACTCTTTGTTGCCTCTCAGATAAATATGATTTAATCCATTTGAGGGCAATGTTTTGAATGCCATTAAACAATTTTTCTAGCAGTACCTAATAATTTAAAGTATCATAGGCTTTGCTCAAAATAAAATATAAATGCACAAAAACCTCCCCCTATCTAAGCTAAAAGGTCCGTTTTCACGCTCATGCAATTTGTGCAAATCGACTTGTGCATACTAATTTGTGTAAGTAAATTGGTACATGAAAACTAAAATCGTTCACTTGCACAAGCTAAAAAGTTTGACTTGAGTAAAATCTGGCTCGCCAGATAATTTACTTGTGATTGGCACAAATGCATACCCGTGTAAACGACACTCAAAATTGACGCGTGTGTAGTGGCAACGAATTCTGGTCTTAAGGTGCGTATGGCTTTTGAATTTCGGTTTGCTGTGACTAGCTGACTATATGCATACACAGTCGAAACAGTTTATCAGTAACTAGTACCTTGTCTGTTTTGTGTTTGAATATGTCTATAAAAGAAAAAGAATGCGAGCAGAGAAACCGTGGTGAAGAAAATAAACGATGAGAATCATATACAAAATAATTGAAAAAGGTTTATTGCTTCTGAAAGGTCCGGTGGCGGTGCAAACGACATATATGTTCAAATATGTATACTATGATTTAATGAGCTTTCTACAGGACCAGGAAACTCCAAGAAGTATTCTATCGAATACGGACGAGGGGAACACATCACAGCTAAACTGAGTTTCTATAATTATTATTTATCGGTTTATTTGCTTTATATTATTATTGTTAATACTAGTAAAAATTTTAGTTACCTTGATGTAGGTACAGGGTCATTTTTTATATTTTCCCACCCTTAAATTTCTTTGAAAATTTACGAGTTATGTAATCACAATGTTCATAGAAACTAAGGTATGGATCAAAAATAGCACCTAGATATTTAACTCTACTGTCATAAGCAATTCTGTCATTATTTATGTTTATATTCATATATTCTACCCTAACATTATGTACAACACAATCTTTAAACTTAACTCGCTGACACCTGTTGTGCAAGTATGATGAAAACCACCCTAGTACTGTCTCCGTAATGCCATAACTCTGCAACTTTTTCAACAATATAGTTCTATCTACAGTTTCAAAGGCCCTTTTAAAATCTAAAAATACTGCTATGACAAAGTTACCCTTATCCAACTGCTTATTAAAAATATCACAAGTATTTATAACTACAGTTTCACATGAGTGGCGCACACGGAATCCAGATTGATTTGACACCAAGATGTTATTCCTATCGCAATGTTCTTGTAGTTGTTTTTTTATTGCTAACTCTAACACCTTCTCGTAAACTTCGACTGTATTTATTGGTCTAAACTCATTATGATTACATGTACGTTGGATCTTTGGAACAGTCGATTCTTTCCATTTTTCGGGAAACTCACCATTTGAGAGCGATGTATTAATAACATTAAACAAACGATCAGCTGCTACACAACAAACATCACGCAGAATCCCACTCATACCACCTCCTACACTTCTCATTTCTCTCAGTATTTTTTTAATATCGGTCATCGACAACGACCTAAATTTAGAAAAACCGTCATTCAGTCCGCGGCAAACAAATGTAACTGTCTTGGGGAGAATATTTCCGAATACTACTCACAATTTCATTGATACTATTAACAAAGTATTTATTGAATTCCTCGGCAATGTGTAAATCATTATTAAGTGTGATTTTCAAAATCACCATAGAATGACGGCTTTGACAAGTCAAAATTAAAGTCTGCCATTATAATGTTGACCCCTCCAAACACACTGACACGATCCAAATATTCATTAAAATAATCAACAAATTTGACATTGCGGTGGATGATACAACACAGTACATAAATACTTAATTATAGACATACCTCAACCGACAATAACCACACGTAATTTTCTACACATTCTACTGTTACAAGTTTATATCTAACGTCGTTTTTTATAAAGGCTAGCACTCCACCAGTTCTTCTATTATTCGTTACGCATCTTTCCACTCTGTATCCGTTCATTTTCATTTCTACCATTTCGACATCCTCAGACATGTGACTTTCTGACAAAAATAATATTTTTTGTCTCCATTCATTAATTAAAACAGTTATGTTGTCCTTATTATTAAGAAATCCCTGACAATTAAAATATACAAAACTAGAATTTAAATCAAAACTTGCATTTAGTTGCTATTGCAGGAATTTATTCCTTCCCATTTTTTCTAGTCTCTTATATGTTTCACACTTTGTACTGTCCCAAACTCTATGATCTGTACATAAATTCATACCGTATTTACCGTTCGATTCTACACAGTTTATACACGTAAGCATTTTCTCGTTGCAGCCTTTGACGTCATGGTCTCCAGTACAATTAGCACAAGTTCTCTTGTCCTCGCATTCCTTTTGTAAATGACCGTACTTATTACAATTGTAGCATCTAATACTTCCGTACCCATTGAAAACTTTGCATCTATTCCAACCCAAATTCATTCTCTCTTTACTGATAAATAAATTATAAGTGTTGAAATCAAGTTCGAAAATAATGCTAAAGTTTTTATTTACAACATTTGTTCTTCTCAATATTTTTTATATAAAATTTTTGGCACTTTGATCAAGATCGTTTTGTTGTGCAATCCTGTCGACAATATTTTCATTGGCAACACCATGCTCACTTTCTTCTATTCCCACTACTTGAATTCTATGATCATGCTTTAGGTTGATCGACTTCGTAATCATCCCCAAGCTTACTCTGAATAGCCGATTTCACAGATGTAATTTCCTTTTCATTACCACAGCTTAGTATGAGTCCACCATCCCGTGTTGTACGTCCCATGGTTACCTCAATGCCTAATTCCTCTGGATTAACTTTCTCTTGTAAGTCTTTCTTAATTTGTGTGACATCCTTTTGTTTTCCTTTCTGCTTCACCAACAAGACTTTGCTATTATTCGACTTATTTGCAGTAATTGATGCATAGGAAGAGCTCACTCCACTGTTGATATGATTTCCAGATTTTTGGAATCCTTTTAAATTTTCTATTTCCAGCTTCAATATTCGATTTTCTGCCAATAATTGGCCAACTTTTGTATTAATTCAGTTGTATTTTTCAACAATAATTCCAAAATATCGTTTAGCCCTTCAACTCTACTCCTCTTCCTCGACCTCACAGAAATATTCATTTTCACCCTGTGTCTCAGTACAAAGTCGGCATTTCCACATGGCCCTTTTCGTACGAAAACCCCTCATATCAACATTCTCACATTTTGCATGGTAATAACTTCCACACAATGAACAACGCACTACGCTCCCAATATCCTCAAAAACAGCTTTACATTTATAACAATTATTATTGGTATTACCTGTTCCGCCCGGATCGTCAGTATTCACACCGTCCATTTCTATGAGCTCGTTGACCGCAGCGATAAGCGATAAGGATGGTTACTATCTTTTGTTATCACTAATTTGGTGTATATTTCACTGATGGGTTGTTAGGGAATCACAACAATTATCCAAATCGATCACTTATATAGAGTTCAATAATTATGCAAAAAATCACTTGTCTATGGCCAGTTTTTCTCACTGAAATCAACGATATTTAGAGCATCAATACCAGCCGTACGGCGTACAGTATATAAAAAAGAGAATTTTTTAAAAAGGAGACTTACAGATTCTAAAGTAAAAAAGAGATGGAACAGTTAAAATTCCCTCCTGCACAAATATGGTCTGCATGATTCTGTGCCGTTTCTTTTACACAGGTAACGAGCCGCTCTTTTTTGCAGAACAAACACTGCCTGAAGTGATTTTTTGGTTGAATATTCCCAGAAAGCTATGCCATATCCGATATGTGACTCCATTAAAGAAGAGTATGCTATTTTGGCATTTGATTTGCCAAGTTCATATACAACAGTTCGGATAATGTAGCATGCACTAACCAGTTTGCGATTTAGGCGGTCGATATGATTTTCAAATTTAAGATGTTCATCGATATGGAGTCCTAGATATTTGACAGTTGATTTACTCTCTAGGGTTTCATCCTGTAGCTTGATTTAAGTTATACTGCACTTGAATGTTAGAATGTGCGTTTTTTGAATGTAAAAGCATAGTTTATTTGTATCGCACCGTCTCCTTAGTTCCAGGAGATCGGCTTCGATGGTTGATTTAAACTGGATTAAAGATTGGTTTGTAGTTTTTGAAGTCCATAGCCCGTTAGTATCGTCAGCGAACGTGATCGACCAATAGGAGAGGCCGATTTTGATATAGTCGGCTACACGCCATTCAAATATAATGTGCGTTTTCTTCGTGGGCACTTCATGAAACGGGAACGTTCAAAGTTACGCAGGTTGTGTTACACACAATACGCCGCCATATTATGGGTTTTTCATGAAAAGCCTTGTCTGATTATGTAGCTTCATATTTTTACACAACATGCCGACGCTTCATGATGTGACTAGATTTTTCATGAAATGGCAGATTTCCTGAAATCGGTAACGAGAGAAAATCATTGATATAAATTAGAAATAATACTGGTCCTAGGACGGATCCCTGAGGAACTCCCTGCACCATCCTTCAGAATCAACTCCATTAACATGCACGAATTGGCGTCTCTCTGAAAGCATTGAGCTAAACCAGCTTAAGGAAGTTCCTTGGATGCCATAATGATGGAATTTCTGCAGGAGTATTCCGTGGTCCACACAGTCAAACGCCTTTGATAAATCACAGAACACTGCCGCAGCGACCTCTCGATCGTTTACACTTAGATAGCTTTTCTAAGAACGCAAAGATGTACTCCTTGAACTCTGAAAGCCTAACAGGTTTTCACTCAAAATTTGTGACGGTTTAGGTAGTGCATTAGTTGTTCCTTAACGATTTTCTCCATCACTTTGGATATCGGGCTAAGTAAAGAAATGGGGCGATAGTTTGATGGTTTATTGGTGCTTCCTCCTTTAAAGATGGGTATGACTACTGCAGTCTTCAGTCAGGGGCAATTCCTTCAGTAAGGGACCAGTTTATCGAGTCTGCAAGTGCTTCCAAGGCATTTCCTGGCAATTTTTTAATAACTTTGATTGATGTGTTATCTACCCCAGAAGCACTTTGTTTTTTAATCGCATTACAATTTCTTATAATTTCCTGTTTGTTTGTCATAGTGAACTGAAATTTTTCTGTATGTAATATTTGTGGCAAATAAGCTACATGAGCGATATTTGAAGATAAGTTTTTGAGTTAAATTTTGAGCAATTGAAGCGTAGAATGAATTTAGCTTTTGAGGATGAATATCAATTAAATTCTCTGATTTTGTCTTTTTACCCCTTAATTCGTTAATAATCCTCCAATATTCTTTACTTTTATCTTCAGCCCTCTTTATTCTTTCTGTATTCTCTTTTTGGCCTTCTGAATAAGTTGACGGTAAATTTTCCGATATTTGTTAAAGTAGTCTAAGAAACGTTGACAGTTGGTGAATTTCCTGATCGTATGTAGACTTCTTAAATTTTTACCTGAAACCTTAAGTCCTTTAGTTATCCAAATGGTTTTTATCTTTTTTTAAGGAAAGCTCTTGTCGAATATCGATGTAACTTTACCTTGGAAAGATTGTTGGATTATCTGAATTCAGGCAATATTCCAATATTCTTGTGCGGCTAAATTTTCAAATCACTCAAAGTTTTTTCTACTAAAAAACCTTCGCTTTGCGGATACTTTTTTTGTATTATTAACAACCGTTAGATTAGCTAGCAAAGCCTCGTGATCAGATAAGGCCGACAGTATAACTTTACACTGCAGCTCATCCACACATAGTCGATGGTTGTAGATAACTGAGCAGTAATGCATGTTGGCTCATTCACGAAGACTTTAAGATCAAAGGAGTATAGTAGATTATTAAGAGCTTTTGTGTCTCGAGATTCGATGTCTGAAAAATTAATCTTTAAGTCACCGGCCAGAATAATTTTCGAGGACAATGGAAATCTATGTAAAAGAACTTCAAGAGTTTGCAGAATAGTATATTGTGTAACTAGGAGGAAAAACAAAACATTCCTGGACGACTGTGGTAGTTGCTGGACGAGGCGCAGCCGAGGCCAGCAACAAAGGAGTCCAGGAATGTGCTTTTTCTACGAGTTGCACATACTATTTTTTCTTCAAACGTCAGTAAATCCGTCATTACTCGACTGTGTAGGCGGCCGTGAAGTTTCGTTTTTCCTCCGCCGGAGCTTTACTTTTCACTTTTCCGCCGGCGGAGGTAAAAGTGTTGTCCTAGCAACATAGATACAATACAAACAAACAACAAAATAAGCGTCAACAACTCAAGAGTTATTAAACTAAAATTTGTATTTATCACTTAATTTGTGACTGCATGTCTAAAAATCACTAATTTTGAAACAAATTGGTTATTATTTAATCGAACTTACTCAATAACTGCTTATCAATACGGAATTAAAATGCAATCGAAGACGCAATTTTAAAAATATAATTATGTTACATTACCATAGCAACAACCTGTGCCTATTCACCGACACCGCACCGGTCTAAGCCGCCTTGCGAACCCACTTATCTTTAATAATAACTATTATTATTATTAAAAAGAAACGTTTTTGCATTAATTTGTCGACGTTTGAAGAAAAAACAGCATATTTTATTTGGAGGAAAAGTTACTTTTCATGGCTTGCTCTCTATTACACTAAACACGAGCGCGCCATGAAAAGTATTACTTTTCCTCCATATAAAATAATATACTATTTTATCCGATCGAAATTAATTAGAATACGTACTTATATAAATAGAGCCAAATATTACTCTAAATAAAAACGGTGTTTTAAATTTAAACTCAACATAATATCAAGTTTTGAATCGAGCGAGCTTGAAGTTTATAACGTAGCTACGGAAACTACAGCTAAATGTTACTTTTGATAGACGTCAGATCTGACAAACAAGGCGTTTGAAGATGACAGAAATGTTACATTCCCGGCCTAGGACGGGAATGTTATATTCCCGGACAGTTATTTTCTATCCTTGTACAGTTATTGCATGTTGCCAAGCAACGAATACAATATACTGGAATCATGACTTTTGCGGTGAGAAAACACATCGGAAAGGTGTCGTTTTTCGTCCGATCGGATCAAAACAGCTTTGCATCTCCAGCTGGAGGTCTGTAAACGCAGACGAGAAAGATATTTAGCCTTTGTATGCAACCTAGTGATAATTCAAACTGATTCTTTATGATTAAATCGTTATGTTCGTCAATGGGTTGTACGATATTTGCTTCCAGAAAATCGCAGTGTGCCAAAATTACTGTACCTCCATACCCCCTTTCTCTAAAATATATTGACACGGTTCTATAGTATGGTATATAGCAAAATTCAGCCTTTGATAGCCAGTGTTCTGTTAGAAAAATAAGTGTAGGCATATGCGAGTTTTTTATCAAAATAAAGAGTTCATCAGATTTATTTTGCAAAGATTGTATATTTAATAAAAATAATGAAAGTTCCCCAGTTTTAGTTTCTGTTAGGTTTTTACATTTATTAACACTTGTGTCATCGTCATCTAATGTAAAAAATTATTCTGATCGACGAGATTATTTTCCAATTTAGTGATGACTGTAAAAATAAACGAATCAATGCGTTGAGCTATTTTAATCTTAGCTAAATTCCTTAACATCAGAGCCCTATTAAAGAAGAAAAAGCTAGAATTTAAAAAGTATTAATATTAATAAAACTGACAACTTTATGAAGCCTTTCATACACCGAAATATTAATGTTATCTATAAACTTGTTTAGCACTATTCTATTGCCCCAGGTAGGTATTGATAAAATCATTACATTTGTACGCTGCCCTACATCTAATAAAAGTTCAAATAAACTATTACTTATGTGTGTACCCTGGAGTGCGTCCTGTAAGCCTCCAGAGATTATGACAAAGTCCTTTTTTGTAAATTGGTTTGACAATATATCCAGATCCTGTATAATTTCCTCCAATTTTGCATTATGTTTCGCAAACGTCCCAAGAATTGAATAGATTTATTTTCCTTTGGTTTGTTTCCTGATTCCTTCCTTTTTGCTTTCACATCTCTAATCGAGGTTTTGTATTCTTGTATTTGCATTTTATTATTATTATGAGAAACATTACCAATATTACCAATATATTACGATGATCAATTACAAATTATTCATTACTACATAGACTAGACTTAAATATGACAGTGTTCCTACATCTGCTGTTAAACCGGGCAGTGTTACATCACTGCCAGTGGCCAGCAGCTGGGGTCACCCTTAAGGGGTTGTTCTTAAACTACTTAAAACTAGGTATGCAGTACTATTCGTTGAGTGCTAATCTTTCTTTGGGTAAGCCCCTTCAAAGATACTAACA
>MU182124.1:284850-325641 GCA_016904865.1 Pissodes strobi
TATAATAATAACACAACGTAGGTATTGGTCCTCTTTTTAATCCATTTTTTTTAAATCTAATTTGACGATCATTGGCAAAATAAAGACAAGGCAGAATTTTACTTATCTGATTCAACTATTTTGAATCGACCCGGGTACGTTATACTACAATTTTATTAATTAATTTTTTTCTTAATTTTGTGTAAGCCTTGGCTGCTTTGGCTAGTTCTTGTTGGTTGCACCCCGTAGCGAGCGGAGGGCCATGCAAAGCCATATTAATACCTATGCTTGTTTCGTCCTTACGCATGCACGGCTTTCGCATCGAAAAGTTAGTGGGAGCGCCAGAGGCTTGTCTAACTATCAAAGTCGTTTTTTCTTGTTAACCGTATTCTACAATGTATTTGAACCGCATTTAAAACGCAACGTCATCATTTGGGCTGCCAAGAAAATGTCTTGTTTTAAACCGGAGCGTCATGTCATGCCATCTGTCCTCTCATATTTGTTATTTTAATTTTTATTTAGGATCTGTTTGTAATTTGTATTTAAATTTCGGTTTGATTTTATTATAAAGCCACGATGAACAATGTAACAGCATTACTTCCACTGCTACTTAATGAAAATAATCATTTGCCTTTATTGCTGTATTGTTTATATGCAAAGGATCTAAGCCCTGGATGTTTTTTTTTTCAAATACAATAATAGGTAGGCCATTATGCTATTTGCCTAGGTAAAAAATTTAAATTACCGTTTTCCAATTGATTAGCCGTTTCCACATCCAGGGATAATAACAAATAATCATCAATTTGAATTTGAACTATATACCTTCCATTTCTAATTTTAGTTTTTCATTACTCATAAATTAACAATACCGTAGTTATTACATAACTAATTTATTTACATATATTTTTATATTTACTGAAATACGACAAAACATAACTCAGATTCAATAACAAAAAACCCAGATTTCGGACGTACATGACATATGACAACGACACGGTCAAAAGAGAAAGATGGTGAAATGGTTCAAATGCATGTCCAGATTGTTTTTGAATACGGCTCAACACAAAGCAACCGCAACGTCACTATTTGACAAAAAAATACAATGTTTTCAAACCAGTTTGAACCGTATTAACAAGAAAAAACGGCTCAAGTCATATTAAAAAGTTGACGCAATTCCTATTACTCGTCTATAGCGAACACGGATATAAACCATAATGACAACTTAAAGGGACCCAGTCAGAAAAAAAAATCCCCGTTATCGCCGGGACCCAGGCCGGGGACAACAGGATGTTCAGGTAGGATCATTTTGGTATGTGCCCTTCATAGACTTGTGTTTTATAAATGTCGGCGGCCGTGAAATGGTTTAGAAGAACCACAAACATCACTGTCACCACCAAATGACCAAATAGTACCATCGTCCAATCCAACAAGGGTATAACCTATTTGGGAGGGTCGCCTCTGGCCTCTAAGCCCGAACGGTAGGCGTGCTGGCAAATTGCCTCGTAGCAGTGCTATTCCACCCCTTTTAAAAGGGGGTTTAATTAGACATCTTAGAAAAGGCAGCTGCGTGTAAAGTTATGTGAAAATAGAATAAAATGTGATTAACTCATATAATATTAAATATTATACATCGTTAAAGGCATGCCTATAATAGTCATTGGATATGGGGGCATTTTATCAAATCTTCCAAGGAAGTGTCTCAGCTGTGTTCAAAGACATTAAAGAGTTCCTAGTAAAAATGTATTTTTTGTTTTAATAATTCTTATTATACCTATACGTATGTTTTTAAACTAGTTAAAAAATATAAAATACCCTTTAACAAGAAAATAAATAGAACTAGGTTATAATTACAGTGGCTTAAGCTTAGAGAGACTGTTTTAGTTTTAATGATATTAATATATTTACTTCGATATTTTGTTATATCGATATATCCTATAAACAATATGTCGATATATAAAATCATTTTGCCATCTCTACGGATATCTATAATCACAGAATAACTCTTGGCTATTCTGTGCTATAATTATGAGTGGAGCTAGCCATAGCACAGCACCTAATGAGCACAATGAAACTTTATATTTTCACTTCACGCATGACCCTTCGCTCGTTTCGGGGCGCAACCGCAACCAACAAAAATTACCCCAAAGCATGCGCAAAATGAAGAAAAAACTTTAGAATAACCTTAATAAAAAAAAAACTGACGGGAATCGAACTCCGAGCCTTATCACAGACCCAGCATCTACCCATAAACATATATGGTCATGGTCGTAGACAGGATTTTTTCTCAGGGGGGGGGGGGGGGGGGGCGAACCGTAGATAAGGCCGCAGTGGTAGCCGTAGGCGGAGGCTAAGCCGGAACATTTTGGTATGTTGAAAAATGAGTCAGCTAAATTCCCAGGCGGCCCGCGACCAGGGCCGTTCTTAATACCCCTGCCGCCTTTGTGCAAGCCTAAAATGCCGCCCCTATATTTTAAAGAAGCGAAGTTTTTTTTAACAAAAATATTTTATTAAATAATTACTAATATTTAACATGCAGCATTGTAAAAACAAAATATAAACCTAAATAATAATTATAATCAGAAAATATGTAAATAAATAAAAACTTAATATAATAAAAAATATAAAAGTAAAACAAAAGACAAACAAAATACATACACAACAAAACCTTTGCACTTTATCTAAGCATGAACCAAATTGCAGTTTGCAGTACGAAAAAAAATCCAAAATTAGTTTTTACTACATAAATATTTCTCTGGCTTTTGTTGTTGCGTACTCGTCAATAAGATGCGAGTAACCTAAATTTTCACAGGTATAATTTTCAATTGCTAGTATACTCAAGTTTTTGAGCGGTTCCTGTGGCATGATGGATTTCAGATAATTTTTATTATTTTTTATTTGGGAAATGAAGGCTCTCCAGATGAAACTGTTATTGGCAAAGTTAAAAATATTCGAAAAGTTACAACTAAGTGTGTGAAATATTTCAACTTGGTGACGATGTTGACGGAACTGGTTCAATTTTTAAGAGTTTTTCCAGACATTTGCCTAATTTTCTTCTTTTTGTAATTTATTTTTTTGGTATTGGGCTCCAGAAAACTGTTTTGTCTTTCTTTCAGACATCTGAAAATAAAGAAACTGTATTAATAGAATTTATTAGCGTTGTTCATGTGAATGAAAAAAATTAAAATAAAAATTAATAACATATACCTATAAAAAATATCAACTACCACTTATACTGTAAGTACTGAATAAGCTTAGGCGAATATAAACGAAAAATAATACGTATTAGAACGTACAGGGTTTTCATTTATATTTTGACACACACCTACAGAGATTATTAATAGAGATAGGCAAAAACTGTTTATAAAAAAGTTGCATGGTTTTTTATCTATTATTTTTTAAACATATCAATAAAAACAAATGAGCAACGCAAAGTTAAGAAAAATGAACATCTTCACTTTTTTTAAAAGAAACACCCTGTATATTACTCCATTTTTGGACTCTCTAGAGAAATCTAAACACATTTTGGGTATAATATCCTATACCTATCTTTAGCTGTTTACGAAATATTGACAGTTGAAAGTCGGTCATTTTGGCACTTTAACAGGCTCTGAAATCTAAACTGCACGAGATCAAAGAAAACGGTTTGCACATTCCTGTCTTAGGTTTTCAAAAACTATCGAATGACAGTAACTTTGAATTTCACCCGGGGCTAATCTAACCGGAACTTATAAAACTCCGGTTAAATTCAAAGTTACTGTCATTCGATAGCTTATGAAAACTTAAGATAGGAATGTGCAAACCGTTTTCTGTGATCTAACGTCTCATTTTTCGTAAATTATTTTCGTGCACTTTAGATTTTAGAGCCTGTCAAACTGTGAAAATTACCGACTTTCAACTGTCAATATTTCGTAAACAGCTAAAGATAAGTATAGGATATTCTACACGAAATGTGTTTAGATTTCTCTAGAGAGTTCAAAAATGTAGTAATATACAGGCTGTTCCATTTAAAAAATGTGAAGTTGCTCATTTTTTTTTTTAACTTTACGATGCTCATTTCTTTTTACTGATATGTGCAAAAGATAATAGAGAAAAACCATACAACTTTTATATAAAACGTTTTTACCGTTTATTAAACTCTGTAGGTGGGCGTCAAAATATAAATTAATGAAAACCCGTACGTCTCTTATACGATACCTCCTAATCCTACTATTTTCATTTTGAAATGTGTATTTTATCTCAGACCTAAAATTTCTAAGAGACACATTTTTCAAAGTGTATTATAATATCTGGTAATTAAATGTATTAAAAAATACTTACCTTTTATCTTTCGACAATGAAAATAATGTGTTAATCACTCAATCGTAGAAAATACATAAAAACAACTACTTAACACTTTTCTAGTCACAGTTTATTACGCTTTTACTATTTTACAAGTAAGAATGAGTTAACTGAAAAGGTAAAAAATTGTAAATGTATTTTATTTCTTCTACGGGCGGCCTGCGGCCGCCCCTAAGCTTCGCCGCCTTTGTGCCCGCACAACGTGCACACCCCTAAGAACGGCCCTGCCCGCGACCCCCCCCTGTCTACGCCCATGTACATGACCTAACCACTGAACCACCAGACAGTTCATTGCACCGAACAACAACAGTACACTGATACTATCTCTACCTTGTGCAATTCCAAATACCCGGAATTCCTCCGTCAGTACTTGATAAGCTAAAAACTACCCCGGCGGAAATCCGCAAAGCTCTTTGTCGTCTTCCGAGAAACAAAGCACCCGGCCAACAGTTCCCTAAACCATGGAAGGTAGCGTGCATAGTACATTTCCCTAAACCAGGCAAAAACCTGACTCTCCCCTCGTCTTACAGGCCAATATCTCTCCTGAATACCCTCGGTAAGGTGGCCGAGCGGATCATCTTATCGAGGCTAAGCAGGGTTATTGAAGAACGGAAGATACTTCCGCCTGAACAATTTGGCTCCCGGGGCCAACACGGCACAGTCATGTTGGCCGCGAAAATTGCCTCAGACACTTATAAGGGCTTCAATAACAGGCAGTCGACCGCCCTATTGTTGCTAGATATCGAGAAAGCGTTCGACAAGGTGTGGCACGCGGGGCTCCTGTATAAATTACTGGCAAAGTACAGTATGTCTCTGTACTGGACCGCCCTTATCGCGTCATACCTTGCCGGACGCTCTTTCTCAACCCGCATCGGCAAACATACCTCGGTCAGTAGGAGACTACGCGCCGGGGTGCCACAGGGTACCGTACTATCGCCGCTACTCTTCAATCTTTTTATAGCAGATATCCCGTCTTATCCCGAAGCCCATCTTGCCTTATTTGCAGACGACACTGCAATATACTCCCTAGACTCCCAAGCCGAGGTGGCGAAATCTAACTTAGCTGAACACTTAAATATTCTTATTCCCTATTATAAGCTCTGGAAAATTAATCTCAACACCGCAAAAACAGAGTTCATTCTCATGTCTAGAAAACGTAAGGATATTAACATGACTCCCCTCGTCGTAGATAACATTGCTATCACCCCAAAACCGAAAGTAAAATACTTGGGAATAACCTTTGACAATAAATTGAATTTTAGTCAGCACATGCATGCAATCACGGCAAAAAATGCCATGATAAAAAAGGGATTGGGAGTGCTGATAGGGGCCAGATCCTATTTGAGCCCCCCCAACAAACTTATTCTCTATAAATCTATAGTAAAACCAGCTCTAATGTACGGCGCACCCGTATGGTGCTCTGCGGCTAAACTGTATAAAAAAAGGTTACAAGTCATCCAGAACCACTACCTGCGGGCGGCGTTCTCTCTCACCCTATATGATCAGGTTAGAGTCTAATACCTACACCCGTGGGCAAACATTGATTATGTCGACGAATATATCGATAGTCTCGCGTGTAGGTTTTTCGAAAACCAGGTAAAGGGATCGCCGCTCACAGCCGAAATCGCTAACACCAGGTATAGCCCAGAGCACCCCTTGACACACGGCACTATCTATAGGAAAATTACCCTCTTCTACCGTCAGTTAATGCCCCCCTAGGCACCAATCCCCTCAGGACAAGTTAAAATATTAATTAACATCTAAAATCTAACTTCTAAACTTTCAAAAGTCATAAAAAGTTGCTTTTAAAAATAATCGTAAAAATCCGAAGTATCAGGAGCACAGGAACAAGCCACATAACATCATATAGTATTAAATATATGCATAACATAGTGGCTCTAGCGACCTGCTCTTGATTGGCCAAGCTCGCCGTGTTCGGACACGGGGCTTGTCAAGGGACCTTTAGCATTTCAAGCAGCTTCCCCCTATAACCCTTATCTATGAAGCAGCTTACTTGAACTTGATTTCACGCCACCGAAGCATCCGTGACTCCGCAACCGGACCGCGCGACTCGACTCAATCAACCTGCTACCGTTATAATCCTACTTGAATAGACACCATGTCTTTATCTTTTATTAGATTTACCTTGTGGTGTGCTTTTTGTTGTATATAGTGTATATAGTTAGAGTTAATATTATGACGCCCTGCTCAAAGAGAGCAGTTAAAGCATGGTTTTTCCATGCATAAACTTACATTAATAACACACCTAGCAGCATTAAGATCTAAACAAGAGCTTACGCAATAATACAAATTTAGCGTCTTTGAAGGGTTCGCCCATGGAAAGATCAAACTTATAGCAGTACCACATTCCTAGGTTAGATAGTTAGGCTACCAACAGCCCCTAAGGGTGCCACCACTGCTGGCTGGAATTATCAAGTGCAAGTGCCGCAAAAACATGGGTACACTGACCGCTCATTAGGTGCCGTGCTACGGCTATCTCTAAATATAATTTTGGGCCTACAGCAATTTTTCTCCTTCCTCTGAATAAATTTGATCACTACGAATCAAATATATTTAAACAGTAGCAGTAAAACAGTTTCGGTTAGCTTTAAATAGAGAAAAACAAAAATAACATTTATTGAGCTGATCACAGACCAGACTTCGGCCACAGAAGAAAAAACAATCAGAATATTCTCTTTGAAATGCCGCCTTTGATGTCTTTCAGACAAATTCCTTTAGCGTCGGCCATTTTTAAAAGGGAAATTCCAAATTTCGTAAACAGGTGGGTATCCGCATTATTTTACATTATTTATCATGTATTTGTCAGATACTATGTGAATAGTAAGGGAGTTTGTATATCATATTTATAGATGTTACTCCTAATATCCGAAATACGTTATTATGCATAAATCCTAAGCAAATTATTAATTATGGATAATTGCTAAAACTCTTAATATTATTATCGATATTAACCAAACATATTAGACGCAAAAAAGGTATAAAAATTGTTTTTTGGATCCAACTGAGTTAGTTTCTCTAGTTGAATTCCCAGAGCGGAGCATATTATATAACAGTATATTTAAGTTTGGTTACCAACGATATTAAGTAAAAGATAATTACTGATCCATAATTCCTAAAATGCTTAGCTTTTATGCACAATAAAGTATTTCGGATATTAATGTTACCATATAATATAATAATTGTATGTATATACAAGGCTTTTCCGCATATTTCGGCGCCCACCTTGTGTTTATTTCAAAAGATAGCAAAAAGTGAGAAATACAAGTTTCGTTTTTTTTTCTCGTAACATTTAAAAATTTAATTTTTTTTAAATGTGAAATTCTGAGAGGTCTCTAATTTTTCCAAATGTATATTATTTCATATTTTAAAATATCACTATCTTTATTTTTTCAACTTTTTTTCGCTGAAAACCTCGTTTCTGCAACTTTTTTTTTCCAATATCGTTTTATAATACTTTTATTACCTTTCCGAACAATTTTTTCTTTTTTTATTATTTGGTTTTAAATACTTTTATTAACTTTCCGGACAATCTTTTATTATTATTATTTTTTAATTATTTTTGTCTCTTATTTCGGTTTATAATACTTTTATTAACTTTCCGACCATTTTGTTACGTTTTTTTCAACATTTTTGTTAATTTTTTAATAAAGCATTTTTTTTCTTACCCTCCCCAACCTCATAGCTAGACTCCTTTGCCTTTTTTTCGCCGAAAACCACGTTTCTCTAGCTTTATTTTTTTTTATTAATTTTTTTCTCGGGCGACACTGATTCCACACGAATAATGGCTGATTTACGATGCGCGTCGAGGGTGCGCGTACTGACGAAAAATATTAGAAATGGGATTCTGATTGTTTTTTCTTCTGTGCTTCTGCGTTGCAGAACCATTTCGAATTCATATTCGCAAAATTTCATTCGACAATATTCTAAAGTTAAAACGACAATTATTTCCAAAACCACATAGGGAACAAGAACTCTATTGAGAATAAAATTGATAAAGTAGGTGTGGACGAAACCCTTAATAATAGATATACAAACTCTAACAATTCCTTGATAAATTTGCTTCATGTGTAGCTTACTAAACCAACATAACTTTACATAACACAAAGTATATTTGTACACTTAAAAATAATGATTAATTTTAATTCTATCTTAACTAGAAATAATGAATTATATAATAAGCATGTAAACAAAAACCAAATAACGAAAAATACTATTCTGCCACAGCTATTTTTTAGAATCAAGCAACGCAAGTACACATTAATTCAAAACATTACTTACAATGATATATTTACAAGATGTAATATAACATTTTTGTTTTAATATTAAATACCTACTTATATAAATACAAAAACAACTAAGCTGATAATAATATATGAAAAAAAATAATAAAAAGTATAACCCTCGTGTTGAAATAACTTTAAACACAAATCAATGAGCAAAATTTCTTAAGCAAGTTAACCCCTTCATACAAAAACGATAGTCGACCTCTAACTTAGTAAATCTCACTCACTCTCAGAAATGCGGCAAAATCCTTCAAGAGATTTAGTAATGGAACTAATAACTTTGGCCTCCTCTTTTTTCTGCTTACGTTTCTTCTTTTTATTTTTCTTCCTCCTCAAACGATCTGGACTTTCTGTTGAACATCTTTTTGAGTCTAATTCTTCAGTTTCTTCTAAATATTTACGTTTTTTAGATGAAGAGTCTTTGTCTTCTTGCATTACGTCATCTTCTACGGCTTGTGAGCCAACGTTCATTAAGAAAAGACCTGTTGCTGTGTGCGATTTGGCATCCAATTTGCGTTTCTTCTTTAGCTTTTTCCTTTCTGCTTTCGATAAATCACTGAAGTTTAATCTGGCCTCTTCGAATGCTCTATGATTATCGACGTCGAGATCATTATTGTTATTCCCTAAATCTTGCTCAATACCTTCATCAGAGCCGCTGTTATTATTAGCGTCATTAGAATTCTCATCTCTTAGAGAGCCTACTTCACTGTCAAAGCTTGTATCGAGATCAGCTGTATATATTTTAGTAACAGTTTCATTAAAGGAAACACTTTTTCTCTTCTTACTTTTCTTTTTTAGTGACGACGTCGAAGTACTTGGAATATTGCCAGGCTCATCAAGAGGGATGTACTTTTCCCCACATTCTTCTTTCTGTTTCTTAAGCTTTTTAAGTTTTTTCTCTACTTTACTGCAACTTTCGTCTGATAAAGAAACTTTCTTCATTTTTTTTAGAAGTAGCTTTTCTTGCTTTTCAATTCTTGATAGTTTTCCACTCAATTTTAGGCCATGACGAGCACCTAAAGTAAGAAAAATGTATATCATTAGGCACATTATTTCTCAATGAAAAATTAAAAAAGAGCTTTTTCGTGATTGCATTGTGCTTTGGTTAAGGAGCAATAAGGTTTATAGGCAAGCAAAAACTAAGGAAAATTTAAAAATAAAAATCACATTATCAATATGTACTTTATTTATAACTAAATTGTAATGACCATGGAAAGACCGCCTTTAATCTCAAATATTCAAAGGCCTATAAGCAGGTTTGAATACCTATATGAATATAATTTCCTGAAAAAAAAAAATAAAACCCAAAAAACAAAAGCTTGAATATATCGTTATTTACCGATACCATTGAGTCGAAACGTCATACACTTTCATTGTTGCCATGAACTGTATAAGCATACATAATCTACACACCTAAAATATACCATTCTAGAGAAAGAATACCGCTGTGATATAAAAAGTGCACAAATGTCGGCTCATGATACTACAGTGAAATATTAGTATTGATCCTAATTGATTTAACTCCTTTTTTGTTAATGTTGCATATAACTTTCTTAGTAATTGTCTCTTAACCTCAACAGTTATCACTTATAGTGGGCTTCTAGTGTTTGCCTGAAGGTATACTAGACAATGTTGTTTGTTTAAGAGAAGAAGTATTTTAGATTTCCATATTATCTATATTGCTTCTTTATCATAACGTTTCAACTGGTACTCCAGTCATCTTCAAGTGTGCTGAGATTTATTACTAATGTATAAGTGGTTTTCCACACAGGCCGATCATACATTTATTTCTATATAAATAAAGGTAATCACGCACCCAAATTACAATTTACTTGTAAGGAAATTACATACATAGAGGTAAAAAAACGTTATTTCTGATCTAAAACATATTCACAGTAAGTACTTTTATGAAACTCACTCAAAAATAATTAAATCTATTAGTAATACCTATAATATGTGGCTTATCCTTTAGCAAAACTTTTAAATACTTATTTATGCCCCTGACGGTACCTTTCCTTAAGGGTTGAAGGTTTCTAAAGTTGTACCTGTCTTCAACAAGGGTGATCATAATGAGCCTAAATTGCCTAATTTATTTAATTCCTTTACTGAGTAAGGTGTACAATTTGATTTTAGAAAGAGAAATTCCATTGCAATGGCTTTTATTAAAGTAATTTCGCTAATTACAGATGATGGTGCGGCGCTATTTTCTGATTTGTCTAACGTTTTCGACTGTGTCTTTCCGGATATCTTCATATCTAAACTATAATATTATAACTGTTCTCAGGCAGCCTTAAAATTGCCTATGTCTTGAACACTTGTATATACTTCTAGACTGGCAGTTGAAAGTCTTTGACTGGTTCACCGCTAACGATCTGAGCTTAAACCAAACAAACAACCAAATGACATTTACTCTTAGCATTAGCAGTTAGATTTATGGGAATTAACCAAAAGCCGACTTGACACATCCATTGCTGAGAGAGTGCCATCTAATATATATTTATTGTGAGGTCTGTGTGGTAACATTAGTGAACCTGTTTTAATTATGACCCTCTATGAATTGATTCAAAGCCACGTCTCGCATGCAATCCTTGCCTGTGGGCATCTAGCGCCGGCGCCGGTGGTCAGACTTTTTCCTTGCAACTTGCTACTGCTGATGCTACCTTTCCTGTACATATATCAGTGCTTAAGACACGCAAAATTAAATATCTGCGATTATACACTCGTCACGGAAGTTCATTCTTTTGATACCAAAAATCGCAGCAAGTTCCAAATGAGGAAACATAGGGTTAATAGGACGAGGAGATTCTCAATAAACTACTATATCTAAAGCTTTTAATAAGCTTCAGCAACATATGTTAAAACTTCCTACGGAGGATTGATCAAATGAGATTAAAAGAATGCTCATAGAGATCATTTTATTCTTTGTGAATTTTATTGTTCTGACTTTTCTTGTTTTTTTTTTCATGGTAGTAGTACACACTAAAGGGAGATTTGTCAGATTTGGGAGATGGCGCTCGACGAGCGGTGTGTGTGCGAAGATGTTGGTTGACATGGTTCTTGAATAGTTGTAGGTTGTAATTAGGGGGAAACAGATGTCCACAGAGTGAGTTCCACAGTTATGCAGTGCGCCAGACAAAGTAGTTCTTGAAAAGCGATGTTCTAGGTGTTTCCAGTTGTACGACGAACTGGTGCGCTCTTGCCGTCTCTCGTGACTGTCTGACAGGCGTTGCCAGGGGCAGGATGAGGCGGGCCAAATCCTGGGAACATCTGCCGTGAAAGTATCTGTAAAATAGGGACATCTCGGCCACATGTCTGCGGTGTTCCAGACTATCCAGAACCCGGGTCAACTCCGGGTCGCTTATTCGTATCGGACGTACGAGATCGCAAATTTTATAGCGCGACTATAATGTAAATGTGCAGGCTTTTCATATTTTGGGTTAGTTTTGGTTAGCAGTTGGTTAGTTTCTGTTTGTTGAGCCCCCGTAGCGAGCGAAGCGAGCGGAGGGCCATACATGAAGTGTTTAAATAATTGAAGATAAAACGTAACGAGGGTATTCTAGCTAACATTTATATTATAGTCGCCTTATAACAAGGTGCGATCCTGTACGCTCGATACGGATATGCCTCCTGGTTGCCGACAAGACGCACAGCTCTCTTTTGAATGAAATCCAGCAGCTTTAGGGTGTGCTTTGGTGCGGCACCCCAGCACGGTCTTATTTGCGCTTCGTAGAGCAAGAGCAACTGCTGCGGTGTATACAGTTTTTTGTTGCGAAATAGCGCACCAAGCTTCTGGGAGCCGGATTTTGCGATGTAGGCAACGTGGTCATGCCAGTACATATTGCTATTGACAGACACCCAGCAGTTAAATTGACGAGGATGAAGGAATGGTCGATCCTGCCATAATGATGTCAGGGCCCGCTGTATTGGCCCTCTTGGTAAACGTTGCTGCTTGGGTCTTTGCTGCATTGAACTGGACCAAATTTCGGTCGCCCCAAGTTTGAACTTTCTCCAGGTCTTGATTAATTGCTGTAATCTGCTCCTGTCTGCGGTGATAAGTCTCAGTCGCTGGTAAAGGTTTTTCTGGATCTAAATTGGGAGACAAGGGTACTGTCATCTGCAAAACTGTAAACAGGATTAATCATTTCGGTCAGCAGGTCATTAATATAGATGAGGAACAGAGTTGGTGAAAGTATTGCGCTCTGAGGCACGCCCCCGTTATTGGTGAATGTGTCTGAGATGTGTCCATCAACTGCAACATGCAGAGATCGGTTCGTAAGGAAACTGGCAAGCCAGCTGCAAATAGAGGCTGGCAGTCCAAAGGATGGCAGTTTGTTGAGCAGTCCGTCATGCCAAACTCTGTCGAATGCCTTCGAAATATCAAACGTAATCGCTCAAGACTCCCCGTAGTTCTCAATTGCCCTACTCCATATATGAGTGACATAGGCCAATATATCTCCTGTCGATCTCTATTTGTGAAAGCCGTATTGATTATCGCTGATTATTCTGTTGTTCTTGAGGTACTCGAGTAGTTGCTGATTGACTACACGTTCAATGACTTTGGAGATTATTGGAAGCAAGGCAATTGGGCGATAGTTTGAGGGCGTTGTTTTCTTGCCTTTTTTTTTAAACAGGTTGCACTCGAGAGACTTCCCAAAGGGATGGGTAAATCCCTTTTCCGTAAGACAGAGAAAAAAGCCTGAAAAAACGGGTGTTAGTTCGTTGGCGCAGATCCTTAACACGATGGCAGGTATTCCGTCCGGTCCTGATGCCTTTTGCGTATCTAGTTCTTTAAGGATTTTACGAATATCACGGTGATGAAACTTGACTTCTGCCATGGTAGTGTTGATGTTCGATATGGTGGGGAGAGCCTTGCCTTGGGGGACGTCTAAAGTAGAGTGCGATGAAAACGTTTTGGCGAGCATGTTTGCTTTTTCCTTGGCTGTAGTCGCCGTGATGTCACGTTCGTCTGTCAAAGGTGGGAGACACGTTTTTGTAAAGTTATTACTCACTGCCTTTGCTACCGACCAGAAATTCCTGGAGCCGCTGGGACATTGCAAATGTTTATACCTGATCCTTTGATTGTGTTTGTCCTTAGTTTCGGCGATCACACGTTTGCATTCGTTTCTCGCCTCGAAAATGATTACGATTTTCAGCGATCTGATTTTGCTGCCAGTATTTGTGGGCTTGCTGTTTCCTACATACAGCTCTTTCGCATCTTCTGTCGAACCAGGGCTTTCCTTTTGACGGTAACTTGATGGAATTTGGGAGTATGGTTCCATTCTTGAGGAGATTACTTGAGTAATCTCTCCGCAGCAGACTGACGATGACGGGGCGTTAGTGCCAAAGCAGACGTCGAGCCAAGAAAAATCTAGGTAGAACTTCCTTACATCGTCCCAGTTTCCCCAATGGTGGATCCTTCTGTAGAAGTGGTAATTCACAAACCGTTGTGATAAGTTTGTGGTCGGAAGTACCTAATGGCGAACCAACTGTAACTGGTGGTGAGAAAAAGATCCAGGAGGGCGGCGAATTCACCCCTCTCTGAGATTCGAGTTGGTTCACCTACAAGTTGAGTAAGCTCGCAGCTGATGGCAAATGCTTCAGCTTCTCTACCTTCGTTGTCGGTCTTGTTGTGAAGTTTGAGCCAGTTGGTGTTGTGGGCATTGAAGTCTCCTAGAACGTACCTATATATTTTAAACAATTGTGATATGCACTACACGATGTGCATAGTGTTCCACGCCTCATTCTTGGTCTCGGTTCAAAGATATAAATTGCTAATAAATATTATGTTGTTTAAATTAAAAAGATTTTCTTAATAACACAAAACTACATTGGTCTATTAGATTAGCGATGTAGAAGGAGCGTCATATTTAGAACATTATGTCCCATTGTTTATAAATAAAAATTATGACAGTTTTGCCCTCTACCTATTTAATATAAATACGTTCGTTAGAGATAATATATTACAGTTCAATATCAGTAAGTTTTGAATCCATTAGTACTAGGAATTGAGATCGACTGGTAGTGCCATGGCACAGTGCAAAGAGGTTCACATTTTATAGGTATCAGGGTCTATAGTGCATTACCAAACTGTTCCAAGGCAAACTCCACCAGAAATAGGTTTAAACAAAAAATTAAACTCTTCTTTATAAAACATCTCTTCTATTATTTAAATGAATTCTTCGATCATAAAAAGCTGTCAGTAGTGTTGTGGGTAGCTGGTGTGTTGCTATAAAAACATCTTTATTTTTAATTTTGTTATCTATAAAAAATTTTGAAACTGTGTAATTTATCATTTTAATTGTGTATGTTTTCTAACCTTTGTTTAATGTCAGTTTGTAACGTTTATAAGTTTTAACCATGAATCTTTAAGCCTAATGCCCTTTCATACTTTTTTAATTTGGACGACCCAACGTTGATCTATTGAAACTAACATGGTAATATACTTTTTTGATTTTTAGTGAAAAGCAGATTTGAACATAGACGTGTTTATTTTGAATGCATCCTACATATATTTTTTAAATTTGGAGTCGTTTTAAAATTTCCATGAAAATGATGTATCATCAGTTGATTTTAAAATGGCGTTCCAGGGATCAATTTATAAAAATCCAATATAGCAGCCCTATGAAAAATGTACCACTTTTTAAAAAATCCACATTACCTTTACATTAATATTTAAATACGAAAGACCCTAAAGGCAAGTGAAGCTGCAAATAAATTTTTAAGACACTAGACACCCAGAAGAAACTTCTAACATCATAACAATAAAACCGAAAGTAAAAGTAATAGAACAAATTGTTGTATGTGTATATATCTAAGTAGATGGCATTTTATAACTATTTTGTATGTTCATGTCGCCGTAGGGCTATCGGCTTATATTTTTGATTAAATATTAAACTCAGATCAATGCAATCTAATTGCACAAAAACAAAAAATAGTCAGCGATATTCCGCTTTAGAAAACTGACGAAAAATATATAAAATAATAAAATTCGTGATAATAGCCTCAAAGTTTATATTTTGCATTGGTATAATTTTTAATGTACCTATTGCTTTTATTAGATATCAGCTAGAAAATGCCGCTGTAATCTGGTCTCCAACTCATCAAATTTATAAAGATTACTTGGAAAATATTAATTTTTTTTAAATATTTGTATTTAAAGGGTGCGGGTACTTATCCTGGGGGATTCCTCAAAATGAACTTTTAGCAAAATTCCAACGTTCTTCTTTAAAAACCAAGCGAAGTAATTCATTCCAAATATTTTTACATAATGTTTTAAATAACAAAATAGATTGTTCTGAAATGTTAAGTCGATTGTCTTTTCTTGTACAGGGTTATCCAACGAGGACTAGACAAGGCGATTTTTTGACTTTCCTTGTACTTTTATAAAAAAAAAACTGAAATAGCCATCTTATGTAATTTTCTCCCGCGAATTCGGATATGTTCAGCAAAAAACAATTGAACATCAAATAAAAGTGCTAGGGGTCACTTTGATATTTTTTTTTACATTTTTGGACTCTAGAAAAATCTAAACACATTTTGTGTATCTTTAGCTGTTTACCAAATATTGACAGCTGAAAGTCGGGTATTTTGACACTTTGACAGGCTCTAAAATCTAAACCGCACAAGATCGAAGAAAACAGTTTGCACATTCCTATCTTAAGTTTTCATAAACTATCGAATGACAGTATCTTCGAATTTAACCTGCGGATAAAATTAACCGGAAATTCTAACTTCCGGTTAAATTCAAAGTTACTATCATTCGATAGCTTATGAAAACCCAAGATAGGAATGTGCAAACCGTTTTCTTTGATCTCGTGCGGTTTAGATTTTAGAGCCTGTCAAAGTGTCAAAATGCCTGACAACTGTCAATATTTGATAAACAGCTAAAAATAGGTATAGGATTTTATACACAAAATGGGTTTAGATTTTTCTAGGAGAGTCCAAAAATGTAGTAATATACAGGGTGTTCCATTTAAAAAAATATCAAAGTGACCCCTAGCACTTTTATTTGATGTTCAATTGTTTTTTGCTGAACATATCCGAATTTGCGGGAGAAAATTACATAAAATGGCTATTTCAGTTTTTTTTAATAAAAGTACAGGGAAAGTCAAAAAATCGCCTTGTCTAGTCCTCGTTGGATAACCCTGTACCTAGGGTAGGTCGAAACTGCACATTTTATCTTTCTAATACGCGAACTAATACTATCAAAAGTCCTCCACTTTATAAAATGTGCGACATTTGCAACAATCGTGATTATTTTAACATCACGCTAAACACATTAAAAAATGAATTATCGAAAATGTAAAAATTAGCTTTTTAGGTATTGTTATGCATAAAAGTAATATCTATATGTATATTTTGTTTTGTTACAATTTTTTTTTCTGTAACTGTCACTACTTACAATTGTTCAATTTTTCTTTCGTGAGAATATTTCATAAAATAAAAATTTTTTTAAATGATAAAAATATAAAATAGAAAAATGTATAAAGCACTCGGTTTATAAGACGTTTAAGCACCTATGTCCGTTTAAGAATGCGACACTTTCTGGCTCGTTTTTTAAACTGCGTGCGCTAAAAACGTACCTTATAAATTAAGTAGTTTAATATACTATTAATGTAATGGCACCAAACCACAGTTTGGTATAAACTATGACCAAGCTGCTCTAATCTTAGTATTATCAAAATTAATCCTTGATTTTATATAGATTTAGGCAGTAAAAATCACATTTCAATTTGTGTAAGAACTAATAAAATTGCACTTTTTGGTGCTAGATGAAATAATTTTTATCTCACATGGTGTCTAGCAAAAATCTAAAACTGAATTTCTGGCTAATTCCTGGTGGGTTTTTAAATTTTCCCGGTTAGGTTTCTGTGAATTTACTACACTTTTGGCGTTAAATTTTGAAACATTTATTTATATACATAGAACAAAAAGGTGAGTAAACAAAAAAAATTAAAAAGTAACTTTTTTAATTTTAAAAGTTCTTGATCGACAGCTGCCAAATCTTTTGGTGATTGTTCATGAATTTTTTTCTTTTTTCCTCAAATTCTTCTGTTTGCTTCTGAAGCTTCCTTTTTTCTACTTTCCTCAAGTCACTTTCCAACTCTTTTGTTGTTTTCTTTTTGTGCTGTGATATCTTGAGTAGGCATTCCTCATGGAGAGTATCATTGATTTTGTAATGTCAATATCTTGAACTCTGCCAATAGTTTGTAGCGAATCGTATACTAATCTTTGGCCTATAAGTGAGTCTTCTTTTAAAAATTCAACCAAAGTCTCTATTGACAGAAATGTAACGAAACAAATACAAATATAATATTTATTCAATCAATAGCTAGGCTGAACTTTTATTTGCCTGAATAAGCCCTGCTTAAGACAAGTGTTGTAATATCTCCATCAAACAGCCCATGGAAGTACATAATTATGCTTCCTGAGTGAAGTGTAGTTTTTGGGCAAGCGAAATGTATGAAGAACTTGAAAAATATTAATAATAGACTTTTTAATTTTAAACTTTGTGGAACCAGGGAGAGAGAGGATATTACAAACCTATTATAAAATATATTCGATTACTTACCGTCAGTTGCACTTCACAAACAAATTACAACACCCAAAAAAAAAACAAACGTCAAGTAACCTGGAAATTCACGGGGGAATACCTTACCATACCATAGATAATCATTTATTAACATACCCTCCTGTCATAAATACACGACAAGCATAGGGAGAATGAGTAAGCGCTATACAAAATTCTGACGGTGCGACAAAGATAAAAGCTCGGAAACGAATGTTCTAGTTGGCGATGGCGTGCAGAATATCTAAGGGGAATACCAAAACAAATTACAGTGGATTTGCAACCATAAATACACGAGTCGACGTAACGTGACGCTACCATTACGGGGGAGGTTCAAACTGTTTTTTTTTCAATTGCGTGATGCAGAGAGCGTAGTCGAAAGATTTCGGCATTGTCAGCTCACTCAAAATTTCCGGTTTAAACTTGATTTTCTCGTCGAATTCCCGTTTCTCGTCTATGTGAGATTCCCGTCTTTTTCCGGCTCCTAGACATCATGTCAGACCAATGAACAAAGGTATTCAGACATAAGACACCATCATATTCAAAATTAATAACTATACATGCAAAGAGAGAAAGTAGTTGCAAGAATTTTGCTGACCTACATAATTCAAAAAAAAAAAAAACAAAAAATTGTCACAAAGTGTGGTGTCATGCTTGTCACAAAACAACGTAGTAGCTACATACATGTACATATATACACATACTTTTTAACTTAACAGCAGAATTGTAGAAACAGTCCTATTTGGTGCACATTTGGTACCACTCTTGACATATAATAAAAACATAAACTCCATGTTGCACATTAATTCTGGTACCTATCCATTATAAATTTCTTTAATAAACTACTAATTGAAATTAGATCTCTCAAAGGCTAACAAGATGATGGAAACTTGTTTAATTGAAAAAGCATTTTATTCCAATGAAGAGTTTATTGACTGATGTACAAGAATTAAAATCAGTATGTTCTGCCATAAAAAACAAGAATGCATCAGGATGGGACGATATGTCAGTTAAGATTTTTTGTGAGCTATCTGACACTGCTCTTTTATCCTTGGCTGACGCAATTAATCACTCCTTTGTAGGAGGATGCTTTCCGGGTTTTCTGAAGAAGGCAATTGTAATCCCGTTGCATAAGGGGGGGGGGGGATGATGACACTCCTTCCAATTTTAGACCAATATCTCTGTTACCTACCTTATCCAAAATAATTGAAAAACTGGTTAAGGGTAGATTCATGTCCTTTCTGTTGAGGTATAATGTGCTTAATGTTGACCAGTTCAGTTTTCAGAACAAGAAGTGCTCAAACGATGCCATTTTTGCATTCTTGGAGCACTTGTATATCAGTTTGAATGACGGTGCCGTCGCTGGCGCGGTGTTCTGTGACCTGACGAGGGCATTTGATTGCGTCAGTCACGGTATACTGTTGTGGAAACTCGCGTTGTATGGTTTCAGGGATGTATGCTTGAGGTGGTTTGAGTCCTATCTTTCAGCAAGGACTCAGGTGGTTTCTTTTGGAGGCCGGAAGTCTGGTGTTGATGGTGTGGAGTGCAATATTAAAAAAACTAATCTTTTGACATTTAAATGCACCTTAGATGACATCCAGCTGGGGACATTAAATATTGACAACCTAGATGATGTTAGGTTCCTTGGCATTCATGTTGATGCGGCACTGACTTTTGCAACACACATTGAAAAGCTTACTGCAAAATTGTCCTCTGGTTGTTATGCGTTAAGATCAGTGGCCAAGGAACTGGACTCATCTGCTACTAAAATGGTCTATTCTGCTCTCATTGAGTCTCATCTAAGGTATGGGATTCCCTTTTGGGGCAGCTGCAGTGAGTATTTGTTTAATTCAGTGTTTGTCTTGCAGAAGAGAGCTATGCGTTTTATGTTTGGAATGAAGGGAAGAGATTCTTGCAGGCCCTTTTTTATGAGAGAGGGTATAATGACTCTTCCATGTCGATATATATCTGAGAGTGTATACCTTGTCTTTAAGAAATATAAACACATTATTACCGAGGGTCCATATAATACTCGACAAATCTACAACATCCCTCTACCGATACCAACAACGGGCCAGATAAGAAAAGAGAATGTTCAATCGTCTTCCGGTGAATATAAGATGTATTCAGAACATGTCTAAATTTAGGAGGGAGACTAGGAGACTGCTTGTACGGAAGGCCTATTATACTGTTACTGAGTATTTTGAGGATCGGTTGTGAAACTAGTTGACTAGTTCAGGTTTTTACATCTAAATTCTAAATGTTTTAAAATTGTTTTACTGACTACGTGTATTGTGATTTTTTTTTTGTTTCCACTGATTCTGCTCTTGTCTTAGTATTAAGTATTTTATTTTTAAATAGTTATGGTTCAGCTTTGTCAATGAATACCACATGTATTTTGGACATTATTGATTTGATATTGTTACTGACATGAATAAAGAAATACTAAATACTTATAATACAAAATTATAGCACAAGACAAAATTAAAAGCAGTTTCTACATCTTCTAATTATTCTAATGCATTGCTAAGATTAGGAGCGGCCATTATAAATTACCAAAAAACGTATAAATCCAATAATGGTAATTACATCAAAAATTCAACCTTAAGATAGTTTCTAGACTCTGTTACTGAAAATCAAGTGGTATAGTTTGTGAAAATTTACGTTACTGTTTAATCATGGCTTTCAGTTTGTATGAAATACCATAGAGACAGATAAATTAGGCAAATAAATTAAACAAATACTGTTAATCAAAACCCTACATACCCAAGCAAATAGACAGTGATGAGTAATGATCAACTATATCCTACCTTTATGTGCAGTTCTCCCTCCACATGCAGCAAATAGCTCCTCATCGGTCAGTCCCTGAAATGACTTCAACGGTTCTGTTTCCAAGATAGGAACAGCGTAGTTTTCAATGCCGTTTTCAGTAAGCTTTGCAGTTTTTATGAAAGACCCATATTCCAGGGATGTGTTTTTCTTCAAATGCTTTACGGAGTAATTTTTTGTTGATATTTCAACGGCATCTTTATCTTTTATCATCATTTTAACATCGGATTGGTCCACCTGAAAATTATGTCAAAATGTTGAATTGCATTTTGAGTACACAGATAAAAATATATGTCGAATAATAGATCTTCATGCAGGGAAATGTTTTTCCAAGTGACCTATATGACATCACATGAGTGCCATACAAAATTTTATCCAACAGCAGAAATATATTATCTCAAAAGAATGTTTTTTTTTGCTAGCGCTTTATTTTAAAAGGGTTTTAATAGTGAACAATGAGCTGTTTGGGAGTAGTATCATTTTGAGCTTTTGCTCTAAAAATATTAGTTTTGTACTAATAATTTCAAGATATTTCAACCCTTATCTAATTATTAATGTAGTCTATGTTCATTAAATTAACCAAAAGTCTAAAATTGAGTTTGTTACTTAAATTTAACGTTAGTTATTATGTGCTCTACCTGAATATCAATATTTTGAGCAGCATTATTGAATACTCTCTCCCACCAATTGTTCGTGAATTGCTCTCCGACATCATGACCCACTCCTGAATTGTTAAACTTCAACTTTGGTTTAATTGCTGTTGTAATGCCGTTTTCGTCTGGCCCTAAACCTTTTCCTAGAATCATAAGGTAGTTGTTAAGTCACAAATGTTTGTAATTGAAAAATAATTATCTCAAAAGGCATGGAGACGTTTTTCAGAAAGGAACAGAATTTACATGAAAAAATTACGGTACCTTCTGTCCATCCATACTTTTCAAGCTGTTTTCTTGCAAAATCCATTATAAATTTGTAAGGTTTCCTTTTATGCCTTTTTACTGCAAAGGAAAAAAAGGTTTAGAAATCACTGTTTTTGCACCATGTTTTTGTTTTGGATCATTTTATTTTAGACATTTCCTGCGCATGATTCAGCTGACAGCTGTCAATCACGTTCTCATACAATTCGCGTCCAGCTACATAAATTTTGAGCCTTCACGCATGCGTACGTGCTAATTCATATACTTTTCTAAGTTGTTTTTTCTTGATTTTGGGCATTGCCTTAAGTTAGTTTTGTTCGATCGCGCCCAGAGCGCGCGAAGCGAGCGGTGAAATATCTTATGTGAGAGGATAGTTCCCAAGATGCATTCCGTTTACTATTGGTCGAAATAAAGCCTTTGTTTACTATTACCAAAGATCCTGCCTGTATGGATCTTTCCTATTACTATTTTAGAATGTCTAATATTTCACTTCACGCATGGCCCTCCGCTCGCTCTACTTGCTACGGGGAGCAACTAACAAAAACTAACCAAAACTAACCCAAGGTATACCCATTATGAAGGAAAAAAAAATTACAAACATAACGTTAAAAAGAAATAAAAAACACACCTTACCACTGCCGGTAATTGAACCCGGGTCGCCGTGACACAAGCACAGTGTCTAACCACTGGACCATTAGGCCTGCTGAAAGCGATCCACTTATTAGACATTCTAAAATAATAAAAAGAAACGCTCTAAGTCAAGCCCAATAGTAAACGGAATGCATTTTGGGAACTAGCCGATAATGTCATCTGATCTTGTTTGTGCCGTTTCATATTTGTGATCGTGCTCTTATCCAGCTAAGTTTTTGGTACAAACAATTAGACAAGACGTTCTCGAACCAGGTCACAGGGCTTCAGAGTTGTTTTACTTTCATTTTCACTTCACGCATGGCCCTCCGCTCGCTTCGTTCGCTCCGGGGCGCAACCAACCAAGACTAACCCAAATTTAAAAAGAGAAACAAATATAGCTATGAAAAACATCAAGAGACATCGACGGGATTCCAACCCGGCCGCCGTATCACAAACACAGCATTCAACCACTGAACTACAAGACCACTTGAAAACAATTCGCTGCACCATAAAGTATAAAGATATGAGGTGTTGTTCTTTCACCTGCACTACTTACACCTTTTGCACCAACCCTTTTTCATCTCCGGTGCACTTGCACTGAGTGCCATTTAGTGCAGCACTTTCTCTACCGACTATTTTGTTGGTGTAAGTTGGTGTAGGATGGTGGGACAATGGCGAACTGGCGGAGATTTTTGAGATGGCTTTTTCTTTCGCTGCTGCACGAATATTTGGTGGAGCTACACTGACGTACACCAAGTGCAGTTGGTGTAGGTGAAAGAAAAACACCTATGGTGTTTCAACAATGTAACTCTGTAGCCTTGTGACCGGGGTCCGGGCAACGTCTTGTACAATTACTAGGTATTCAAGTTTTGTAAAAAAGTGCTTCAGTACAGTTTAATTGAATTACAGGTTTTATGGACTTATTTTTGTTTGTGTCCGTGAGTTTGTATCAATTTATAAGCGCTGTTGGTCATGACCTTTGCGTTCCGATGCTAGTGGGGAAGAACCAGTTTACTTTCGCCGTCTGCCATTCGCAGCGAAACCGTTAGTCCGTAAAGCACTCCGGTCACGTCGAACAACAGCCTAACCCCTAGCCATGTTCGTCCTAAGTAGTAAACGCGTTAACACCTCGTCATAGGGCGAGTGTAATATGAATGTTAACCATAATACCCTTGTTACGTTTCGTTATTCAAATATTTGAGCTCTTCATTCCTCGCTTCGATCGCTCCGGGGGAGCAACCATCAAAGACTAACCAAAACTAACCCAGCATATGAAAAACAACTAAATTTATATTACTATCGCCCTATGTAGAGGTGCGTCCTTACATATAAATATGCAGCCCCTAGGCCCTAGCTTATTTTGTTTGTTTACACGTTTCAGGCTCCAGCTGATCGAAGCTCCAACTATCGTTCTGTTTTATAGTCTTTATTGTAAAGTACGTTTATTCGTAGATATAATGGAATGATATAAATACCTATAGTTGCAATCGGGTAATAAAACAGGCAGAGATCTAACAGGGCTCACACGGAAGAAAAGGTGTAGTAGGCATCGCATTGTTTCAGGCAGCCCCTTGGTACTACAACCCTCTAGGGCTATTGAACTTCATCGGAGATGCCCCTTTTTTCTCATTGACGCGTCATGAACCGAATGGTCCAGTAAATCAATTACACCCGTAGCGCGGGAAGGATCGGTCCTGCTCCCATACCGCAGTGTCATACGATTCATGGGTGGGCAGCTGGCCGCCACAACAGGTCGGTTAATTCACACACCATGGACCAGATGGTCAGCTAGCGTTGCAGAGCGATAGATCGCTACGGCGACCATCCAGTTAATGTTCCGGTTATAAGTTCCTTAAATTCAAGGAAGGCGGATTCAACCATTCTACGCAAAGACCAACGAGCTGAGGTAGGTGATTGACCAAGATTATATTTCAAAATGTACTTAGACAGAACCCATATTGGGACAAGCGAGGATTGCATAAGACACATGCGATTGAAAAAGGACTATTCTCAAGATGTTTGGAGAAATATAGGATGATAAGTTCCGAAGAGCATATATTCCCTGATTGTACCTACCAGCACAGGATCAGTGTCAGGACCCCCGAGTTCAGTAAGACTCCCAGAAAGCTTGCTTGAGATTTATGGTAATCATTCTCTGGCAGTTCCCTCATAGAGAATACCATTCTCCCTGTTTTAACCCTATTAAGCAACAGCCCGTTAGAGCAGAACGACAGCTCAGTTCCTACCCCCCCAGCAGCCACAGATCCCCTCACAGTTTTCTAGTCTAGTGTTCTATCGGTCAAAGATATATAACCGTATCGTCGGCAAAAAAGTGTATTTGGCTATATAGTTGGTAGTTGGTAGGTAGGTGTGTGATGTAGATCAAGAAAATAATTGGGCTCAGGATTGAGAACTGTGGGACACCAATATTAACACTTCTGTCATCCGAGAACACCCTGTTATACCTCACCATTTGAGTTCTATTGTTGAGGTAAGACACAAGCATTTCTATACTATCATGACCGAAGTTGTAAAACTGTAGTTTTTTCAAGAGGATACTGTGCATGGTCAATACAGTCAAAAGCCTTGCTGAGGTCACAAAACAGAACTGTGTTATATATTTTGTTGTGGAAGGCCTAAATTATGGAAGAACTAAAATCCAGGATGCCAATCACCGTACTCTTTCCCCGTCGAAAGTCAAATTGACAGTTCCGAAGAGGCCATTTGTTTCAAAGAAAGCTACCAGTCTTAATGTCATGCACAAATATCTTTGAAACGACTGGTAGTAAAGAAATAGGCCTATAGTTTTCTGGCATTTCCGGGTTATACTTTTTATAAATGGGTGCAATTATAGCCTTTTCTAAATTTGAAGGAATGGTGTTATTTCTACAACAAATGGTTATCAATTTCGTTAAAGGTATTAATATTATATTTTAAATTGATTTTATGACTTTAACGTTAAATCCATCAAATAAGTCTTTGTTGACGTCACGGACTTAAATGTGTAAAAGAAAAAGAGTTGACTGGGGAAACTTATAAGTTCTATAAGTTAACGACCCCGCACGCAGCGCACACGTTATGTTACAGGGGTTAATCCATATGTTTTTCATTATTATTCTGGATAGTTATATTTAATTAAGCTATAAAACTTAAACAAAATGTTAATATTCATTATCGATCAGAGATCCCAAGATCTACCACCCTAGAATTCAACATCCTCATATTACGACTGCAAAATACATTATCCAAGGAAGACTCACCTCGGGTTGGCTCATAGACTGCCTGCTCCAGACCAAAACCCACCAATAGGTCACAAAGTCGGACTAAATGACATAGATAGAGACTTAGGGTTTCCAGTCTCGAAATCTGGCGATCCAGGTTAATTTTGGTCCCGAAAAATCCCGAACTGGAACGACACGCGCGGTTGCAAGCGTTTAAGTGGGTACCGTAAATTGTGGTTGTAGAAGAAAGGAGCACTGATGATGATGAATTATTACCTCTTTCTAAATTTAAATAAACAATCGAAATTGAACAGAAAACTTGAAAAGAGAAACTTTAAGAAGCTTTAACAATGGCTACGAAAAATAATGTAAATCCGATGGAAATGAGTGGAAATTGAAAAGAACTTTTAAGAATAATTAAAAAAAGAAATAGCCTTATTTGAAAATGGTGGTTTGCGGGGATTACACTTACAGATTCGTGTCTACCTACCGCAATTTTGAGCCCCACGCATGCGCACGTGTTAATTCATATATTTTTCAAAATAATTTTTTCGTGATTTTGCGCATTGCAAAAATTTGCGGTAGGTAGACGCGAGTCACTTACAGAAATGCTACAAAACGCTTGCCCCGCCTCCTTATATTTTTACGAATGACGAACAAAATTTTATGCCGGCCAAATCGTTGCCTTGAACAAGATACAAGATTCGTCCCCCCACTACTGAATGTAGTATTGCCCGCCTCTGTGCGAAAGCAAGGACAGTCCATAGGCGTAGACTTTGAAATTGTGAGTTCATCATAATAATAATTTTAATAAACTTTAATTAATTTAAATGATGGTATTTATTTCGGGTGCATTAGTTAAAATAAATGTATGTTTTATTTATAGTGTGTGGGTTCATAGTTACTTTACTAATGAATGCGGAAAGTGATATTTTTTCACATAGCGGAGTTTAGGCATATAGTCGAGTGCGGAAAAGTTACTTTCCGCATGAGCTGGAACCACAATTTTAAAAGGAGCGTATGGAAAATACTTAGTTGCTTTTCTGCAAGCAAATAAGCGCTCGTAGCAAAAAGCAAAGACCTTTAACCTAAAAATGTCTTTGAGTAAAAGTATAAAAAGAGTCGTTAATACAGAGTTAATATAATTCAGGATTAATGGTCGTAGAAAAAATAGTATATTCAACTCACATTTAACGGCTATTAAGAGCCGAGCATGAGAATATGACATGAACCGTAGGCATAATATACTATTAAGCAGCAAATATTTAAATAAAACTTCCAAAACTTATTTCCGGGATAATTTCAAATTTGAAGACGGAACTTATGAGGCACCAAAAATACACAATTTTATCCCTCTTTAGACGCTTTTGTGACACATAGGGTTTTCCAGCTCTCAATGGTTTGGAGAAAAATTAAATAATCCCACTGCTAGCCTAAAAATAAATTAGTTTTCATTGTTTTTGGGGCAAATGAAAAAGAACTGAAACATACAAATTTTATTTAAAAACATATAAAATAACTGGTTAATGACTAGATATATTCAAAAAGTAGCTTAATAACTATTTTCTTCTATGAAATACTTATTAAGATATATTTTCATTTCATTATAAATACTACTACACAGCCAAAATCCTGCTAAATAAACTGGTTTATCTAGAAAAAAAAAGTATTAAATTTAGAGTATTTTTTAGTAATCTTAGAACATAAGTTTATTTAGCGCAGAAAAATCAAATTGTCTGTAACTGGTTCATTTAGATTTGCTCAACTAGTAAATTGTGTATGTTTTATTAAGCTATTGTATAAATTTAATAAAGAATCAGACCTACTAAAAAATATCTATTTGATTTATTTTAAACACCGGTATTAGGCATTAGGTATATAATATACAAAGAAATTTATTAAATGTCTAATAATATATGATCTCCGCCACTGTACTACTGTGTTTAATTTACTATCTTTGGTGACGTCGACGTTCAATGATCTCATTCTATTGGTGCACTTACTTTACTGCTCGCATACTATAAATATTTTGGGCGTAAAACAAGGCGGAACCCAGGGAAGCGGCATTGTCGGATTGGCCTGTAGGAACTTCAGAAGCGGTTTTTGATGGATCAAAAACGGGGAAAATAGCTATTTAGTGTTATAATTCGTTTTGAAAAAAGTATGTGATTATGGTGACAGCATCGAAGAAACAAATCAATAGGTCTGGTGTCTCGTTTTTTACTGTTTATTTGCTATTTCCTGGGTCATTTCCTACAGTAGCTGGTGAACTTTAAATTTGGCAACGCGACGTCTATCGACCTTAGAATGTGACTCTATGTTGGGCGAAAACAAACAACCATTTGTCCCGTCTGTTCTAGGTTAAATGTCATTGGCTTTTTTTACTAAAGTAGGATCTCGTTTGGGAGACTCAACTTTAAACGCTCTTGTATCCTTAAGATCATTTTTCCACTTACTTAAATAATGTTTGCAAATTAAAATAATCTTATGTCTTGTACATTATACCTACTCAACGTAAATAAAAATGTTTTCGGTTGCTTCCTGATAGTATTCATTGTTTATTTAAATTAAATAATTCAAAAAGAAGATAACTTATAGATCGGGATTTTTCAAGACTAATCACGAAATCCCGAAATCGTGATCCTAAAACTGGACACACTCTATATGCCAAAAAAACTAACTGTGGACTCCGAACTCTCTCACCAACTACGCACTTTACAACCTCAACTTTACATTTTATATTTTATATATGGGACTTAATAGAATAAAATAAATGACACTTTTAAAAAACAGTTTATTTTAAAATAACCTCTTTATCAACAAAGTGTTTCGTAATTCAATTAGGCAATAAAAATATATAGGTAATGGAAGTAGGTTTATTTTGTATTTAACTTAAATTTAACATATCTATGCACTTAATTATGCAATATGTAACTCATTGGTACTTATTTTTGTAGTATATCACAAATTTAAATAAGTAGGTTGGTACCTTGGTTGGTACCTAGGTATATAGTTTTTAGTTATTATCATGCTTTATAGCCTTGTACATAAACTATACAATAATGAAAAATTAAAACATCATTACAAATTCTTAACCTTAAGAATGCGACTTGAGTGGTTTTCACCAAAACACATTTATATTGATTTTGCTAATCGGTTTTCAAAATGAAAGTGAAACTTATAGTAAACTTTAATATATATTCCACCCAAACTGCTTCTTATATACATACTTACAATAATCACTGTTTGCATATGATAAATACAAAATACCTATGATCTTGTGATAAAACAAAATGTATGTACAATCCAATAATATGTAAAACATGGCAACATTTGTATGGATAATATGTTTATAATACAAAATAAAAACAAATTATAATGAAAATACTGGTATGTTTTGTTGATTTACGTGTTTTTTTTATTGAATAATTAATTAATTACGCCTGAAAGTCAAAACTTGAATATTCATGAAAACGTTAGGATAATCCATATACATCTCCTCCTTTCCTGTGATCAGCATTGGCAATAATTCGGTCTTTTTCTTTTTTGAGAGCGCAAACTACCGAATTTAAGTTCCTGTGTATTTTGTGTCCTAGAGCCTTGAGGCCATCGAGGTATTGCTGCAAGACACAATATAAATTTAGAAATATAAATCAACCTCAGTCCTAAAGCCAAAGAAACCAAAAGAAATTGTTTAATTTCATTGTTTTAGTTGAAATTTTGTGAGTACCTGAAGTATTCCATATTCGTACATTACTTGCATTGGATAAAGCTGATGGTGTATTCGTGGGGCATCGACTGCTTCTTTTACATTTTCGCCAAACCAGAGTGATCTTATAATTGTCTTAAAAAAAATAAGTATATTTTTCAATTCATCATAATGACTAGCAGTAATAGTACTGATAGAAAGAAACAAGGGCCCTTACCCATGCAACCGACGAGGTAATAACAGTTCCGCCTGAAGCGCCAATTACCATTTTTGCGTCTCTATTTTTGTCCACTAAGATTGTCGGACTCATTGAAGACAATGGACGTTTTTCTGGGTGCATTTCGTTGTTAGGCGATCCGGGAAGTCCAAAGTAATTTTTAAAATATGGAAACGAGAAGTCGTCCATGACACTGTTGAAGATAATTCCGGTTTGTTTCGACGTCATTCCGTTGCCAAAGCTTAAAAAAATCAATGTATAGGCAGAACTTCTATGATCCATTTAACAGTTAGGTCGGGAATGGGAAATGTGACCCAAACTAACACACTATAAGGGCCACTACTTTCAACTTCGATTAGTCACTTTAAACACTCGGTAAAGGGATTATTTTGAATGTCAATGTCAGTATGACAATACTAAATGTGTGATATTCAAAACACTGGCAATGACTAATTCAGAGTTCAAAATAGTGGCCTCTAAGCTTTATTATTATATCATAGGCACATTACAATGATATATGTATCACTAGGACATATTGCGCAATACAAGACACATTGACTACATTTAGGTTTCGTTTAAGAAGTTAGGAGACCTGGTATTGGTGCCGTTATAAACTTTCTTCAGATTTAAGGTGAAAGATATTCAGGGTTAATAGACTGAAAGGTTGCCTGGTAACGTCTGACCAACTTAATGCGGCAAGAGCGTCACAGTGTGTGTCAATTTAATTTTCGTGTGCATTCGCTGCATTGGAAAATATGTTGACGGGCAAAATGTACCACTTTGCACTTAAAAAACTTGCAATTAACTACAGAAAGTTATCATGATGTATTCTGCCAGATCACTTTTAAGACCTACTATACAAATTTAATCAGTCAGATGTTAATATCCCTTATATATATTTTTATTACGCATGCATCATAATCAACGATTAGCGCACGCTGCAGCGTGCTTAAAATGATGTTTATGATGCGCCTACTTTTTTAAAGGTTGCTATAGAAACATTTGATCATGTCAAATGTGACAGATTAATATATTCGTCAATATATCCCTTA
Source organism: Pissodes strobi (assembly GCA_016904865.1). Taxonomy (NCBI): domain Eukaryota; kingdom Metazoa; phylum Arthropoda; class Insecta; order Coleoptera; family Curculionidae; genus Pissodes; species Pissodes strobi. The sequence continues at coordinate 315,612 of MU182124.1, forward strand.
AGTTTAATATTTAAAACATTTTTGAGATTATGATTCATTCGTAATAAAAAAATAGCGTATGATATACGTGTATAAGAGGCCTTTAAAGCCCTTGCGACTTACAAAACACTCCGCTGCGCGTCGTGTTTCGAGATATGTCGCGCGTGCTTTAAAGGCCCTCTTATACACTTATATCATAATATACTATTAATGGTACTGTTGTAGATTCGATCTTGGTCGATTTTCTAAACAAACAGAGACTGCACATGGGCAGTATAAATTACCGTAGGGGCTACTTCTAAAGTGAATTTGAAAATTAAACAAAAACTAGCATTATATGAATATTTTAATATGTTACTTTACTTGAAAACAACTTAAAGCTCATGAATATACAAATATAAACATTTAATTCTCACGGTGCTAGAATATAGGCAATTTCTGTCGGTGCTAGGTAATGACTTCACACAATATCAGAATAACAATACTTATAAATACTAAAGAACTGCATACACAATTATGTTCCTAACAAAGTATACGGTTATAAATACCTACAATCTTGCCGCTAAGCACATTTAAATGTTTGTTAAAGTTTCTACGGAACCACTCAGTGTGAGCTTGATTAACTGAGATAACGCTGATATGAAATACAGTAATATACAAGTAATAATAAAAGGATAAATAGTACCTTACTGCCCACAATAAGTTACTATATACAATATATTCATCAATTGACGAGCAAAGTTCAACCGTTGAGCAGTTTATCTTGGAAAACAGGGAAAGCCACTTAAAAACGCTTACTAAGTCTCTTATTAGCTTCTATATACAATGTAGGTACTTCAACTTCTTGCAAAACGGAATGACTCAAGTTGGAGTGGATTGAAAATATGCAGTAATATGCATAAATAACTTCTGTTGGTAGTGCAATAGCGTCGAGAGTTTATTTTACCTTGCATAGTAATTTGCACTAGAAAACATCACACTGTATGAGTGTTTAAGAGAAAACTTCAATTTAAGAAGAGAGCATGACAGGGATGTATTTGTAGAAATGCGGTTTTAATACACGCAACAAATGGATTATAAAACACGCTATGCTGGTCGCATAGGTAGGCTACACTCCGAGAAATGGAAATAGCATTTATGGGAAACTTTATATTATAAAAAGCAGAGAGAATATTGGCCGAGTGCCAAAAACGCTGTTTACTTTTCGGCTTTTGAAAGAGTGACTGTGAAATAGTGAGTTTACTTACATGGCTGAGTGCCATGGGGAGCGCGTACTATTGGGACTTACGTGGTTGAGAGTCGAGGAACAAGCCTAAAGTCAATTCAAGAAGGTGAGGACGCGTTCTTTCTCCCTTTGCGCGTGAACTTATCCCCACTTCTGAAATATCCCTTCCATAGAGGGCAGATATTGTAAATATAGAGAAGTTATACAAAAACTTAATATCACCAGTTGTCTAAATTAGCATTATGAATTTTAACATAAACCTGGTCGAAATCGGCTGACTAATTTTTATAAAATTCGATTATTATAGATCGGAATTTTAGGGATGCTAAATTGACTGTTTCCGGTAGTCGCTGTAGGAATCACTGTGATTGATCGGATGCGTTTCTGCTTGTAGCTAAGCCTAGCTTGTGTTTTGAAATAAGTGGATTGTATGGTTCGAAGCAGCTCTGCTTCTACTTAAACTGATGATGAATAAAATAAACGTTGTGACAAGAGATGGCGCTAAGAGTGTCTCCGCGAGTTTTTTAAAGGGCATTGTCTGGAATGCGGTACACAGTGGCGTGTAATATTAATATCTATAATACAAATTAAATAGCTAGATTTGAAAACATGTTTAAATGGTTTTTGAACAGTACTAATAAACTATAGGGGATTGTGTATACCTATTTATATGCTTTAAATACGGAAATATGTATATATAAAATGTAAAAAAATGCATTCTATTGTTTTTATTTTTCGAAGCTCCTCAAAACTTGAACCAAAACGGCTAACATTAACAAATGCCATCAGACTTCTGAAGATTCCCCATTTAAAATACATCAAAAACAGTTTAATTTGAAAAAAGAACTTCACGCTTCAGGATTTAAAAAGTTGCATTAAACTATTAGCGTTTGCTGATGACTCTTAAATAATAAATGCACGTAGTTCTTGCTTAAATTGTTAAAATTGGCACGCTCTTTCTTGTCTTTTAAATTTATTTAGTTACCTTCACTTGAGATTAGATGAAACTGAGAGTGAATAAAGATAAATTAAAAATTTTAAATTGAAATTAAGAAAATTTGCATTTACGGATGCGTAGGCCAGAACGAGTTGTCATTAAAGCGAAGAAATTAGGCCCTAGCTCAAATATCGGAGAGTAAGGGATGGTTATTTATTTAAGGGTCCGCCAACTTGTAGATGGCACAAGTCGGAAAATCCCCAAGTTATAATATGGAACTAACTCGTTTTGGCTTAGGCTTCGCAACAAAAATTATATATTAATAATGAATCAGCGCTGGACGCCAGAAATTTACCAATAATAATAAATAAATATAAAAATCAATAAAACCAGAAGTTAAATAAATTTAGAATAAAGATAGATCAATAAATCAAAACGATTCAATTATTGAGCCCAAATAATACAAATCACACTTAGAACACTGATATTAAAAGATAATTAAATGAAACAAGTTAACAAGTAGATAGGTAAACGGAAAATCGGTTTATTACCATAAATTGGTATATAAAGAAAACTAATTAATCAGTTCGATTTGAGAGGCGATTTTAGCTAATCATTATGCAAAACGAAGTATTCGTTATGTCGGTTATCAGAAACTAACTAATAACTAGTACGTTTACCGATTACCGTACATCGAAAAAAACAATTCGCCTGTTATGCAATGAGTCAGACGAGATATTTAATGGTCAATTCAATAAACACTGGTTAGAAAAGTAAGTAAAATAGGCCAGGCATAAAACAAGTAAAATTAATGATAAAAATTAATAATAATAATAATAATAATAATAATAATAATAATAATAATAATAATAATAATAATAATAATATTCTTTATTGCCAGCAAAATTATGTTCACATAACAAAGCAACGTCAAAAACTAATTGTTTCTTGGACACCTTATATGACAAACACAAAAAGTACACAAAGTAACATTACAAAATTATGCACCTACATTGTATTATGATGATAACTAAAAACAAAGTCAAAATGTTTAAAATTTTAAAAATGTTACAATACACAATGCGTATATACAACAAACTGAAAAATAGGTATGACAAAAGGACAATTAATCTGACATACAAGACAATACTATATTTCAAAGTCAAAGAATAAAAACACCGGGATACGTGTTTTTTAAAGCTGTTTATGCTTTTGATCTGATGAATCTCCCTTGGCAACACTCCAAATGCTTTTACGGCCGTGTAGTTAGGTCCCCTTTCATAAAAGGTGGAATTGTAAGCGGGTATGCTCAGGTCAGTGCCACCCCTAGTCAACATAGTCAAACTCTCAGACCGCAATTGCATATTCGTGGGAAATGACTGAAAAATTATTTTAATCAACAAAACCAGGGAATTGAAGTACAAAGATGGGACTGTAAGGACGCCCAACTTACTGAAATATGGTCTACATGAAGTTCTTAGGTGAAGGTTAAATATACATCTTATAATGCGTTTTTGAGCTAGAAAGATTTTTGAAGCCGACCTAGAGGAGCCCCAAAAACATATCCCGTAGGCAATCACGGACTGCATCTGTCCAAAGTAAAATAGTCTGAGTGAGTCCCAAGTCACCACCGATCTCAGTCTTCGAACAAGAAAACATAGGCTGTTGAGTTTGGCCCTAAGAGCTGAAATATGATATTCAAGGCTCAATGACGGATCCAAGGAGACACCCAAAAATCTCACCTGATCCATGGCAGGACTGGATTTACCATTTAGGTAAACCAACAGAGATTCAGATCTAGATGATGTCTTATTGAAGATAATTAGACTGGTCTTGTCATGATTCAAGGTGAGGTTGTTGTTAGAGCACCAATCCCTCATCCTCGCCGCTGCATGTGAACATCCATGGGACAGTCCAAGCAAGGCCGTATCCACCAGCACGACCGACGTGTCATCAGCATACTGGCAGACACGAGCCCCACAAAAAACGCCACCAAGGCTATTCACATACAGCAGGAAGAGCAGAGGCTCCAAGATGGAGCCCTGGGGCACCCCTGTCTCAATACAATGCTATTAGAGTAATGATTTGTATCACTCCTTGAAATACAAACGGTCTCCTGCCGCTCCAGCATATACGATTGCAACAGAGAAGCAGCATATACCATAAACTGCAAGTTTTGAAATTAGTAATTTAGGATCCACAGTGTCGAAATCCTTCGACAAGTCAAAATACAGGCCAGCAACCTTGTATTTTTATTAATTTGTTCGGTGATAAAATTGATTGCGTGAAATATTGCCTTTTCGGTGGATTTATTTGGCTGAAACCTAGAGTTCACATCATAGAGTCTATTTGGATGCAATATCAATAGTACTACTCTAGTTACAGGTATCTAGAATGAACAACCGTGAAAAATAGTACGACTTGTAACGTTATCGAAATAGTCAATTGATCCAATAAAAGAATAAGGTATAGTCCAAAATCAGACATGTTTGAGGTTAAACACAATTAAGCAACCAGTTATTAAGGTTTAAAAAAAACTAGACAAGCAAACGGTTTAGCCTCCTCAGAGTAAAAAAGGTAATAAAATTACGTTTGTTAAGACCCGGTATAGCAATTGAACGTAAATACATTAAAACTAAATATCTCGCGGTTTAAGGGTGACTCCACAGACAGCTTCCAGAAGGAACCGTTCACATTTACTGAACACGAGGAATGGCACGCAGGAACACAAGGGACTTTCTCAATTGAAGAAAGACTCTACCGGTAGCCTAAGACAACCCAGTCAAAAAAGACCAGCGAAAAAAATAGTTGACTCCTCAGGTAGGACCCTCTGAAACATCAATATATTCAAGGTTCCGCATATAACTCATAAACAAAGAACATTTACAATCCGAACAAATAAAATAAAATACCAAGGAAAAATCAGAAAAATCAATATTTTGTCGGTGAAGGTTTCCTTAACTGGTTAACGCCAATCGCTAGGGTACCTCAAAAGGTGTACGAATAAACCTTCTATAAAGAGAGTTGAACGGAATTAGGGACTATTCACGTGGGATGAAATTTTCATATTATGGCGTTACTTAAAAAAAACAAACCTGATAAAACCAGTAATAAATCCCATTAAGGAGCGAGTTCCTGGCAACAAGCAAACAATCAACTAAAGGTAAGGCGCCTGAAATACAAAAACGGGTCGGGTAGAAAATCTCACCAAGGTATAGTCAACCAACAACTTCCATCCGACACCAAACATTGCCACTGCAAAATGCTGATTGGTGTAGAATGGCGCACACGAAGCTTTTAGGAACCAACGCGGAAAGCCAAGGGAATTCCTCCAAAATTTCCACTTCAAGAATTTGAACCGGCCAATCGTAACACGACCTGCGTATCACATGTCTCCCCCAATAAATTTTCTAACTGATCTCGAAAATAATACTCCATTATTTTGACACATCGAAACCTATTTGAATTAATTACACGAGCTAGCCGAAAGAAAATAACCATTCGATCCGACATTTAGTAAAAAGAACATGCTAGAATAAATTTTAACTCCCGCTCTGTCAAACTCATGGAATGGCGACACGACGTTCTAGAATTAGTACGCGTTAATATCACTGAAAGAAAACTTCACGAAAGAAAACTAAGCCAATATCGATTTTAAATTTTAGAGAGTATTTGCATCTACCGTGCCGCAGAGGTCATCATACGAATAGATAAAGAAATATTTACACTATGGGGGACGCAAATTTTTAAATGAACCTCGACATTTCCTTGAATGAATAAACGAATTCGAAAATCTGGCCCGTTACAAAATACCGAATGTCTCAAGTTTTTAAACTCGCTACCTACGTTAAAAGCATATAATTGTATCAGTATAAATAACCTATCAAAAATATTATCAAAGAAAACACTAGTTCATTGTGTTCTGACACAAAAAAGAGCAACGACTAAGGCTAAGATATCTGATAGCCAAAACTAAGGTTTCTACGTTGTGGCACATAGAATGACGCGTGGCTTCCCCAGCTAGTTACCAGGCAACCTATGCAGTCTATTAATCTTGGAAGATATTTCTTGATTGGTCATGGGACTCATGTGACTAGAAGAGTTTATACTGCTGATTAGTGTCGTACCCTTCAAATGTTTCGCCCCACACCCACAACAATAACGATTCAAAGTATAGGTCGATCGTGTGACATGATGGATTTAAAAGTGATTTGTTGGTAATCAACTAAAACTGCTCACGATATGCCCGATATTTGCGAATGAGTTTAATAATGGCCAGAAAGATGAATGTTTAATACTTACAAAATGTTTATTGAACTTGTAACTGAAATAGCATCGCCATTCTGATCTATGATCGAAATATGGGCTGTGCCGTGGTCGCCTTTATCGTAATAAACCGCCCCATAATGTTTGGGATCTTGGAACGTTGTATTGTCCGATATTTTGCTTCTTACGTTTTCGGCATACTCTTGTGATGTCAGATTCGATAATAGCTGAAATAATATAATTGAATGATTTTTCAATTCATAAGATATAGATTTCATTCTTCACTCATAGAGTTTAGTAATTAGTATTTCATCTTATATGCTTGCTACTGGGAACCCTCTATATACGTTCCGTACGTCTTAAGCACTGTAAGAGGCCTAATTTCAAAATTGGCTTTAAAATATTTTGAATTTTGACGACTTTATAATCAGTTTTAATCATTTATATAGCTTCTTGTAAATCTACCATTTGCCGAGCTCACTTTATGCTAACTATAGTAAGATATTTTAATTTTAACTTACATCGGTAATATTTACAAAATTTGTGTCACCCAGTTCGGTCCTCTTAGCGTATGCATACTTGTAAGCCTCGATGATCCTGTGATAAGTCAATACCGTCGAATTCAAATCTTCTATACTGGCCCTGTTAAATTTGTAGCCGTCCAAAATGCCCAAAATAAAGGTGAGGATAGCACCAGCCCCTGGAGGTGGAGACGTATACAGAGTGTCTTGGTTTTTCAATGTTAATGTAATTGGATCCATCCACTGAGCTCTAAAAATAATAAATATATTCTAATTCCAACCAATCGAACGGAGATATATAATATTTTCATGAGCGCGCCGAAAAGCGCACTTTCTGTACATAGTGTTACGTTTTACACGTGGGTTCTGAACGAAATTACAACTTTACTATTTTAAACTAATACTCTCTTTATTCTGTACCACTGTATATAATTAAACACACTAAACTACTCTTATAACTTTACAACTAATAGCGAGGACGAGACCAGTCTTTGATTGCTGTAATCTTTCGTTGATCAGTTTGGATTCCTTCTGATGACACGACATGCCCGAGAAATTCAACTTTTTGTTGGAAAATAAAACATTTCTTTGGATTCAGTAAGAGCCGACCATTCTTGATCCTAGTAAAAACTTCATGCAGGTTTTGTAGGTGTTCTTCGAAAGTTTTTTTCATTACCATTATATCATCAAGACATGTCTGCCAAGTGAGGCCTCGTAGAACAACTTCAATAAGGCGTTCAAAAGTAGCGCGGGCATTGCATAGTCCGAAGGGCATAACTCTAAACTGATATAAATCACTTCCGGTAGAAAACGCAGTCTTTTCCTTATCTTGTTCGTCAATGCCTACTTACCAGTAGCCGCTTTTTGAATCGAGTGTTGAAAACCAATGAGAACCTGCTAGTGTCGTCAATGTGTATCAATTCTGGGAAATGGATAGCTGTCCTTTTTGGTGACGTCATTAAGCCTTCTATAGTCCACGCAGAATCTGGTAGTTCCATCCTTCTTGGTGGCTTCGTCACTGGTAACCTCCGAGGATGCTGCCGTATGGGGTTTCCAGTGTCGATTTTATGTTTTATGATGTTCGTTCTTCAAAAATATTGCCATATTTCCTTTCAAAGGCTGTGCTCTGCTCTTGAATAAATTGTGTAGCTTTCTTCAGTTCTTCGGAAGACAGATGATGCCACGACTTCTGCAAATGTTCTAGGACTTCCTTAGGTGATGTTGAGGGTGTTACTTCTGATCGCGTTTCACAACTGGATTTTCACCGTCGGTTTTGACTAGTGATTTGCCTACGAGGTGTTTGCAAGGCAAATCGTGATGTTGGATAAGTCCGATGCAGCCTCCAAAATCCTTCTCCAATATCCCAAAAATTATCTGCTCGGTATTTCCGCTTATTCTGATAGTAGATGTCGCCACTACTTTAGTCGTTGTGCCATCGTCTGTTTTGGTAAGGATGAACTCTTCGGTGCCAAACTTCAGAAGGTTAAGTTTCTTGTCAAAAGAGAATCCATGTTGACCGATCCATCCCCAAAATAAATTCGTTTTCTATGTCCACCACTGTATGGTGTAATTTAGTTTGTCCCAGTTGAAGTTCAATATCCATTTCTCCAAGTACTTCGGCAGTCTCACCGGTAACCGTACGTAAAACTACATTCTTCGATATGGGTAGGACTTCTACTCTATTTACTCTGTTGGACCTTACCAAAGATACCGCCGCACCAGTGTCAACAGTAATTGTAATGGCTTTTCCGTTGATCTTTCCTTTAATAGTTAGAGTGTCGGCGTTTTTCCTAGACTTCTTATGGAGACGATCCTGGGGGCTTTGTTTTCTTTAGCCAACAACCGCCCCGCAATGTTGATTAATTGAAGTTTTCCTGATTTGACTTTGAAGCCCTAGCGTCTCTGGATGGAGATCTAGACCGTAGTTGTACTCGATAGTCCCTTTTGAAATGCCCAGTCCTGCCACATCTATAACACTGATTTGAGGTGTTTCGGTTACGTATTGGTTCCCGGAATCTCCCCGTGACCTGAAGAACTTCCGTTAATTTCTTCAAATTTTCGCCCATCTCAGTTAATTCACAGCTGTTTGCCGGCTTTTCTTCCTGGATGGATACGGCCCTGATTTTTGGCTTAGCGATGTTACAGGCCGCCTCGATTTGGCTAGATGTAGCATCTTCTAAGTTTCTGGATTCCTGATACCATCCACGAAATATTGGGCAGCCAGTTCCTCTTGAAATTCTGCTGTTGCTCATGGGTAGGCCAATTGAATGAGACGTCTAACGTCTGCAGCTTTTCACCAGGCTTCTGATGTCGAGACTTTACTTGTGCCTGATAGAGCTGTCTTCTAGTTGGTCGCCAAATTGTCTCACCAGCGCAGCTATAAGTATGTCATATTTCCCCTGTTGGCTCAGGAATGGTCTGTAGTAGTTCCAGGGTAGATCCACAAAGCGCTACCACTAGTAATGTAGCCATTTCTTCGTTATTCCAACCGTTGGCAACAGCAGCGGCTTCAAATTGTCTTCTGTACATTGTCCAAGATGTTTGACCGTCATACGTTGGAGGTTTTATATTCTGTCCTGTGGCGAATACCCTCTCGGTGGGTCCTCGATTTTTTGTCTGGTAATTTCTGCCTGAAGATTCTTCATTTCTTTTTATACAGTGTGTCCAAAAAAGTATGCAACATATGGGAAACTTCTTTATTATTGGATTCTCAGAAAATTTTATTCTTCATAAAAGTTGGTGCTTGCCCTAAAACAGTAAACGAGTATTTCAAGTTTTACGTACTGCTTTTAGTGCGGACGCAAATGTCATTTTTCCGAAATCGCGTCAAGAGTAAAGTACCTTAATTTATAAAGATACAGCAAAATCTTATAAGGAAAAGTTTTTCCAAATTAAAAAAGTAATCTAAATATGAAATTTGAGTTAAGTACATCAATTTTTAATTTCCCTTTTTTTCTTTTTTCTCAAACGTTACGCCATCGGTGAATGCTTTGTCCTTTTGTTATTAGTATACTTGCCAAGCAACTTCAAAATTTTTTTACATTAGTTACATAGTTGCATAATGTTTCAGTATTTACAGAGATAAAAACCAGTTTAGGTATC
>MU182124.1:326041-419114 GCA_016904865.1 Pissodes strobi
TAAGCCGCCTTGCGAACCCATTTATCTTTAATAATAATTAGATATTATTACTATTAAAAAGAGATGTTTTTGCATTAATTTGTCGACATTTGAAGAAAAGACAGCATATTTTATTTGGAGGAAAAGTTACTTTTCATGGCTTGCTCTCTATTACCAGCCTCACTCCGTTCGGCTGTTAAACACGAGCGCGCCATGAAAAGTATCACTTTTCCTCCATATAAAATAATATACTATTTCAGTCTAGTGTCGTAATGATAATGTCTTTAAAATAAGATTTATTTTGATAAATCGTAAATATATGCCGGCCACACAAGCCCGGCAATTAATCTAACAGCAAATTTTTGGAAAATAAAAACTCTGTTAACGTTTGCACTTATTCCCCGATCTAATTCTAGAGTTTATATTTGCGTACTAAAGAGTTAAAAGAACATTCTTGCCAGTGTGCACACAGAAAATTGAGGGCATAACCACTACTGACTACATAGCCAAAGTTCCTCAACCTGAGGAAACCATCTTAGGTAATCATCAAAAGTAATGCCAATCAAGTTACTATAATTAACATAAGGATTAATTAAAATATTATTGTTGTGTTATTCGTAGAATATTTTAATCCCTTGATACTTTAGCAAAAGTGTCCGATTGCCATAGCTATGGGCCTCTAAAAGATAATTAGTATCAAGATACCGAGACATAGTCAAAAATACGAGCACATTCTTAAAGGATGCTATTTACATTATAGATAAAATTTTCGGAGACTTAGGAACTTTAAGTGTTCTTAGTAAAAATATTTTAATAGCTGGGCACGTACTGATTTCAGATTTTTCGAGGAACATAACAAAAAGCAAGCCTTGAAAGATGGTATAAGAAGCTAAAAATCTTTAGGAAATAGTTAGTCGAAAAAGATTCTTCACGCGCGATAGCACGTTACGCCGCCCAAAAATATGGGAACTCGGAAAAATTAGTTAAAATTTATCTATAACGAACATTGCGCTGCCCAAATGATTAATCAGTATTGACCAACTCGTGAAAACTGTCTCTGAGTACCAGAGGCCCGTGGAATGTAAATAAGTAGTCAATAAAAAGTTATTTCGTTACCTTTTTCCAACTCGGGTCCGGAAAAGTACTACATGTTGTAAAAGGAAACTATCCGAAATATTGGTGAAATTTAAAGATCTTGATCTATTTATGTGAATAAATTCGCGAAGAACTTCGCGCAAGTTTTCGCGTCAATTTGGTGCTTTATACTTGTCAATTTTCTTCGAGAAGTCACTTCATGAACTATTTCCGAAATAAATTGCCCGTGTAAAACTAGTCTTAGAGCCCTAAATAATTAGGTACATACTTACTCGTATTTTTCTAAGTCTTCTGCAGTAATAATGCCTCCAATCTCCTTGACATCCTCCAAAAACATTTTCGCCAAAGTGCCATTGTATAAATCATCCCCGCCGTTCGCTGCTATCAGACTTAAAGTTTTACAAAGTTTCTTCGGTACTATTTTAGATCCGACCTTTTTGAACTCGTTGTTTTTGTCTTTGAACCATTCTCTATTCAAAAATGATGGATATTATATGTTTATTTATATAAGTACTCTATTATTTATGATCTTTTAATAACCCATTAAAATGTAATAAATTGCGCAAGATTGCCGCAACTGCATAAATTTAAATTCATCAGTTAGCAGCAGGCGCTCTAAAGCCAGAAAAACTTTAACTGGTCAACATTGATGTGACAATGATTGATCTTCTATAACAAACCCACTGACGACCTTTCTAATAAAAATTATTACCTGAAATTGACGTCATCTTTATGAAATTTGGCTTTGAACAGTGCTTGGTACTGATGTTTCGTCATAATGTAGCCTTTATTACAAATGTCAACGGAAGGCTGCACGAGGTCCTTCCATTCAAGGGTACCGAATTTCTTGTACAGTTCCCAATAGCCTTTCAGTTCGCCAGGCACGGCAACAGCCAGAGGACCTAAAAAGTGTGCACAATTTCTAATTGAGATAGATATATACATAAAAGTAAATCATAAGTGCCACATCTAGTCAATAAGTCTTTAGAAGATGAAAGTATCTTCGCAACCAAACGCCTGAGAATATTTTTTTAACTTAATTAAATTTGTAGCGATTGCTCCAGGGTGTATTTGTACAATTATTTACAAGAAGTGTATGGTTTGTGCTGGAAATGACTAGAACTTGTTGTATTCGACCCATATTTGATTATCCTTAATCTGACAGTCTTAGCGCAAGACGATTTGAGTATGCGGATCATATCTGTTTCGAACCTGGGAGGAAGTCACGGTGTCACAGAGGAAAACCAAGAGTCAACCAGCAGTTTACTGCCAAGCCTATCTATGGAGGAACCTATAACGATCTTCCACAAAAAGAACCCCAACTCTTTTCGTAGTAATAAAAAACTACTTTTCGCGGCTTGTTTGTAAATGTTAACATTTTTCAATTGGATTGGCGATATCGATATTCATAAAATATTGGCTTAAATGCATGAATTGTGAACCTCTGTGGCTATTTACTGTTAAGATGTACTTATTCTTACTGTTGTGAAAAGTCACACTAATTTTATTTATTAATGCTCTTTGAAAATATTAATATTATTTTACCCTTAAAAACTTTCTCGAGTATTATGAAAGCTATAAAAAATCTTGTTTATTAACGTTTATCTGAAGCCTGACAGGTCGCTTTGACCGTTCTCGGATTTCAGTCTGCTTAGTTGCATTTGCTAATCTCTATAATGTGTTGATGTGTTAATGGCTCTTTATGGATTCGAAAGAAGTGCGTGGGAAGAGAAAAAGAACCAAAATATTAAGTTAGTCAGAAGTTAGTAGAAGTCACGTAAGGTCTACGGGCTTTCGAGCCTGTAGTTGTTCTGCCTTGTTTTAATAATGCGATAATAACAAAATTGCCTTTGAGCCTTTTGTTGCACTGCTCTGATATTACGCTCTAAAGTCGCATCTCTGAAGCTCTAAATTACTCTGTTGAAGTTCTCTCTGTCCTTTTTGTATTGCTCTGTTTTTACTTAAATGTTATCTCGAAAGTTGGAAGTGAAGCCCTAAATTACTCTGTTGAAGTTCTCTCTGCCCTTTTAGTATTGCTCTGTTTTTACTTAAATGTTATCGCGAAAGTTGGAAGACGTTTTGGAAGTCAAAGTGTATTTTGACCACTTACAATCAGTTCTCTAGATGGTTGTTTGTTGTAGTTAGTAAGAAGTGAGAAGAGAAACGCGTAGTGATCAGACTGATTAGTGATTAATTTAAGGTTGTTTTTAATTTAGTTTTTAACGCATTGGTGTGGATATTTGACATTAAGTGTGTCGGACCAAGAGTAGGTTTAAGTACAAACATTTGACTAAATCATACCAATACTTAAATTTTCTTTTGTACATAGAAATTTCATTTTTATTAATTACCATTAAAATTAATCAAATTTGGACTTTTGTGTTTAATGTGGGTTAATGTAACTTTTCCTGTGGTGGAGTGAGCATCCACTCCCTAGCACTTACTAAAACTTGACTCTATTTCGACATAGCCAATGAGGAACTTGGTGTTGATGATTCCTTTGTGTTTAGATGTGACAGATCGAAGGAGACAAGTCAATCTGGGCGTGGCGGTGGTGTGTTGATTTCTGTCGGTAGCATTTTATCTGTGGGGCAGATTATTGCCAATATAGAAAGTGTGGAACATGTGTTCGTCGTAGTTAGAACTAGCGGTTTAAAGATTCTCATTCCTTCAGCATATTTTACTTATCAATCTCCTGTGGATTGTTATGAGGCTTTATGGCTTGTCCTTCGAAGAAGTGTTGATGGGTAATAATTTTGATAACATTGTGATGACCGGTGATTTTAACCTATCTAACATCAAGTGAATGATCTTGGTGTGAAGCTGTGCAGGTGAACAGCCGGGCTTCACCGCAGGCTGCACGTATTGTTGACTATTCTGCGTTTCTTAACTTGAAGCAAATAAACTTTATTCCTAGTGTATTTGGGTCTATTTTGGATCTTGTTTCATCGAATGTGTCTGGTATTGCTACCCTATGATAGATGCCATCCAGCAATATATGTCAATGTTCCTATTGGTAGATCCAAGGGAAATATTATATTGTATGGGTATGAATATTATAATTTTAAGTTAGCAAATTGTGTTGAAATAATTTATTTTCTTTCAAATCAGATTCTAAGCGTCAGTGATGTTAACCAGGCTTTGGTAGATTTTTATAGAATTATACAAACCTGTATTGATATTTATGTACCCACAATAATATCAAAAAATACATTTCCTCACTGGTATAGTCAAGAATTGAAATCACTGATTTTTAATAAAAAATCGTATATGAAGCTTGAAAAGAAAATGGTTTTTATCGTGATTATTTAGAGTCCTACGGACTCAATGCCAAAATATATAGTAAAGAACTTTGGAAATTTATTCATGCAAGGCAAAATTATAATAACCTGGCTAACTCTATGTCACTTGGGGGTCAATCTTTGGACAATCCTCTTGAAATTGCAGCGGTGATCTCGGAATATTTTGGATATGTGTACACAAACACTATGATTTACCCCGTCTTAATGGTGATAGTAAATTAGACCTAAATGGGTATGATATAAATATAATGGATATTTTTAACCGGATTTGAAGAGTAATTTGGCGCCAGGACATGATACCTGAACTGTCAATGAAGTCTTCTGTTGAAGGTTTTCAGTTTGTCTTTTTGCACTGGTACTTATCCTGATGTATGGAAGTTGACCTATGCAACTCCAGTTTATAATAAAAATGGTGACAAGTCTGAAATCGAGAACTACAGTCCTGTTTCTAAGATGTGTATCATGACGAACGTTTTCGAATGTATTATGTTTGACAAAATACTCCCTCTAGTTTATGGAGTAGTCTCAGGTACTCAGCATGGTTTTGTTGAGGGGTTGTCAACAACATCTAACTTGGTCGTTTATGGAGAGTTCTTGTCTCAGGCTCTGTTATAGATTCGAACTTGGTCGATTTTCTAAACAAACAGAGACTGCACATGGGCAGTATAAATTACCATAGGGGCTAGTTCTAAAGTGAATTTGAAAATATAGCAAAAACCTTTAGCATTATATGAATATTTTAATATGTCATTTTGCTTGAAATCAACTTAAAGCTCGTAAATAAACAAATATAAACATTTAATATAAAATATAAATTTTAATTCTGACGAGGCTAGAATAAAGACAATTTCTGTCAGTGCTAGGTATCGGCTTCACACCATATCAGAATAACAATTCAATATTTATAAAGACTAAAGAACTGTATAAATAATTATAATCCTAACAAAGTATACGGTTATAAATACAACCTTGCAGCTAAACACAGTTAATATTTGTTAAAGTTCGTACGGAACCACTCAGTGTTAGCTTGATTAACTGAGATAACGCTAAGATGAAATACAGCAATGTCCACAATAAGCTACTATGTACAATATATTCACCAATTGACGAGCAACGTTCAATCGTTGAGCAGTTTATCTTCAAACACAGGGAAAGTCACTTAAAACACTTACTAAGTCTCTCCTTAGCTTTTATATACAATGTACCTCAACTTTTTGCAAATAAGAATAACTCAAGTTGAAGTGAATTGAGAATATGCAGTAATATGCATAAATAACTTCTGTTGGTAGCGCAATGACGTCGAGACTTTATTTTACCTTGCAGAGAAAATTGCACTGGAAAACATCACGCTGTATGAGTGTGTAAGAGAAAACTTCAATTTAAAAAGAGAGCATGACAGGGATGCTTTTGTAACAAAATGAGGTTATTAAACACGTTATGTTGGAACGCATAGGTAGGCTGCACTCCGAGAAATGCACTTATGGAAAACTTGATATTATAATAAAGCAGAGAGAATATTAGCCGAGTGCCAAAAACGCCGTTTACTTTTCGGCTTTTGAGAGAGTGAGTGGGAAATAGTGAGTTTACTTACATGGCCGAGTGCCGCAGGGAACGCTTACTATAGCGACTTACTTGTGAGAGAATTAGGGAACAACTTCCATGTCCGAGTGCCACGGGGAGCGCGGACTATTGCGACTTACTTGGGAGAGAGTCGGGGAACAAGTTTTTCATGGCTGAGTGCCGGGGGGAGCGCATACAATCGCGACTTACTTGGGAGAGAGTCAGGGAACAAGTCCCTTCTCCCTCGACGCGTGTACTTACCCCCGCTCCTGGAATATCCCTTCCGTAGAGCCCAAATATTGTAAATATTAAGAAGTTATACAAAACTTAACATCACCGGTTGTCTAAATAAAAATTATGAATTTTAAAACAAATATGGTCGAAATCTGCTGACTATAGTTTTTATAAAATTCGATTTATTATAGATCGGAATTGTAGAGACGCTAAATTGACTGTTTCCGGTAGTCGCTGTAGGAACCACTGTGATTGGTCGGATGTGTTTCTGCTTGTAGCTGATCCTAGTTTGTGTTTTGAAATAAGTGGATTGTATGGTTCGAAGCAGTTCTGCTTCTAGTTGAACTAATGATGAATAAACGTTGTGAAGAGATTTAAAGAGATTTTAAAGGGCATTGTTTGGAATGCGATACACAGTGGCGTAAAATATTAATATAATACGATTATACGAATTAAATCGCTAGATTTGAAACCATGTCAAATCGTTTTTCGAGGGTTCACCTGTTCACCATGGGGTTCTATAGTCACGTACATAATATTTGCTGAAACTCGCTAGCACCAAAGAAAATAATAGCACGCAATGCTATTATTTTTCTTTGTTAGTAGTAGGTTAGCGATATTGACTGCGACGTTGTGGTATATACCTAGTTAACATTGTATGCTATTTAAAATAATATATATTCGGGTATTCAACAGTTTTGTATCATAATCAAAACAAATACGTGCAAAGTAGCAATATTATAAAATTGATAAAATGTAATAACCTTGCGTGATATTATTGAATTAATCACTATTAATACTACAACAATGAAAGCATATGCCAACAAAATAACAAAGTATAGTTGAATATATATTATCTAATAAATACAAAAGTGAAATCACTTTGTTTATGTATTGGAATTATTTGATCTGGAATATTCTGATAAAATATCTGTAAGTTTGGCTACGTGTCTTTTTCTGAGTAGGTAGGTACTAGCAATGTAATCAGTTCTCGATATATATAGATGCCCTAATTAATCATTATCCTTTCTATTGTGTTTTGGTGGAATTTTTTAAAATCATAAATGACTAATTTCGGAATATATATTGCGCAGCAAGGTTAATAACAATAAAACGTAAATAACGTAATTATTAGACATTTTAAAATTTAACGCAATGTTATGGATCCCAGATTAACCCAAAATCATAGAGATCAAATGACTTCAGTGAAATGTGGATATGCTGCTTTAATTTTAGACGTTCTTGAGGGATGACCGGACTCTGTAGTTAAATAAAAATAGCTCCCGTTATTCTTAGAGATATTTCCAATCATTTTACTTTAGTTTAGTGCCATCAGAAAAATAAGTAGTGTCATAGTGGCCGCTCTTAATACTATCTGAAAATATCGAATAAATATTTACCATTTCTAGATATCAGCTCATTATCTTTGTACATCTCGTTTTTGGCTGCCAAAGGAGCTTTTTCTCGGGCGTTCAAAAAGTACGCCTTTTCCTCGTCCCTTTTGTAGATCGTCATCAGAAAACCACCTCCCAAGCCCATGCTTTGCATTGTAACCACGCCATTACAAAATAGGGTCGCGATTGCCGCATCGACGGCTGTGCCATTTTTTTCCAAGATATCTCTGAAAGAAAAAAAAAAGCGTTTAATAACAATCTTTTCATCCAATAAGAAAAGTTTGTTAAAATTAAAACATGATTTGACCATTGTTTATTAACGGTAAATTAAACCCAAACTAAACCGAACTAACCCAAACAAAATAATGAAATTGAGGAAAGTGATAACCTACAGCCTAAAATTAGATTGAAAACAATCTTAGATCCAATATATCGGCATCGGCCTCACAATTAATTATAAAAATACCGGCATGCGATAGGTATATTTCATTCTTTTGTTAGCAGGCACAGGTTATTGATTCAAAAATAAGCATAACCTTGTTCAAATATACATAGGTGTACCTACACGGTTGGCTGGTGTAATAAATATACAAATAACCACACAAAACTAGTTTTGTCGAAGGATACTTTGTTTATTGAAAACCTGACGAGGATTAATATTAATCGATGTCAAGTGTTTGTATATAACACCAGGCGATTATCAAATCTAATTATAAAAACGGGTTTAATTGTGTCGTGTATATTTCCGTCAATATTTGAACAAAAGGAATTTTAAATAAACACACAGTCAGCCCAAAAATAGACTCCATACTCTCCACTCTCCAGTTTATAAAACAAATTAAATTGTTTAGATTTTTTGTCTGGGGTTGGTTCTAGAGATTTCTTAGCACCAATTCGGAGTTTACTAACATATTATTTTAGACTGGAAAGGCTCGAAACATGACTTACATAAGGCAATATTACATTTCTAACTGAAACCAGCGCAATGACCGTAGGTTCATTTTTATTTATTTATTTATATATACATACTACATACACTACAGAATATAACATTCTAAATGATAGTTGAAATCCTACATCTTAGCAAAAGAGACGGCAGATAGAACAACAGCAAACGGCTCGCCTGCAAAATATAAACGAAGGAACAAATACAGAGAAAATAAAAACTGGCACATATTTAGACCAGCCGTATAATTGTAGCCGTACTCAGTTTAAAAATATCTTAGTTCTATGAGTTCTTTTAAAAAATTATCGCATATGCCGGGTGCGGCAAGGAAGGATACTCTACCAAGTAGAGTTAATTGCCCCATTAATGAGTTTATGCAGAAAAATGAATGAATGGTCTAGGTGGGTGTTAATACACTGCGACCTGTACAGATCTATTGTGTCCCCCTGCCATGGTGCTTCCGTTAATGTGATTCTCAATCAGAGTACCTCATACAGCTTTAGTGCTTTGGTAAAAGCAAAGAGTGTGGATGGTTCTATGGATGGAGGTTCCTCCTGTTTGACGATGCAGCACCCGAAGCAGGCCATTCGCCTGTTCGCGACCGCCTCGCACTCCGTGAGAAGGTGTTCCGGGGTTTCCTCTCCCTCCTCACAGAACTGGCAACTGTCCTCGTTTTCAATTTTTATTTTCTCCAAGTGCCTTCTCAACCGCCAGTGGCCCGTAAGAAAGCCGGTGAAGATGCGGAGATTGTTCTTACGTAGTGTTATAAGGTGTTTTGAGCTTCCTGGGTGAGGATCCATTTGGTTCGCTCTTTTTTCCTGAATTCTACTTTGTAGGGTGGCGTTCGTATGCCTCAGAAAGGTTCCGGCTCTAATAGCGGTGTTTGTGCTCCTACTTTTGCCATGCAGGAAAAATAATAGGACTATACTCTAGGCTCCGCATACCGCAGAGGAGAAGTCTAATTTCGTATGGAACATTTTGACAAGGGAACCTTAACATATTTAAAAGATATGTATTTAACAAATTTATTTTGAACCCGCACAATCCTGTTGTTGTGGCACGGATAATATGGAGTGCATATAATACAGCAATATCCAAGAATACTGAGGATCAGGCAATTGTAAAGGGTCATAAGTGCTTGAGAGTCATATGTATGTCTCGTATTTCGTTTTATGAAACCAAGTAGTCTGAAACTCTTAATGACAATGTTATCTACATGTAGATTAAATAAGCGATTGCTCTCAAAAATGATGTCGAGAACGTTAATCGATGAGACGACCTCAAGCTTTGAATTACCAATTAGATACGTTCTACTTAATGGATGGTTACACTTGCAAAAACGCAGAACTTTACATTTACTAACGTTTAGTTCAAATAGTTAGCTTGACACCAGTCCACTAATCTGCTAAGGTTGTGTAACGTTGTACATGTATCTAAATATTATACTTGGATTTTCTCTGTGGGTTTCAGCACTCTAAGCCGCTTGACAGGGAGCGTTTTGAGAGATGCGCACGAAAATAGGATATATACGAAGGAAGTTAAAGTTGAATCCCTTCTCGTTCAGAACTTACTTTCGAGAAGGTGCCTTGTGGCGATTAAGTCTTAACTGTTGGTGGATGGTCACCAGATAGCCCCTTTGTTAAATTTACGAGGCGTAGTAATATGTATCTTTTGTTAGAAAACCGACTATGCTATTGTGATACACCGTGTGAAGAGCGGTGTAATACCATTTTATTTTAAAAGGTAGATTCGACCCATGCGCTTTTTAGTAAATCGTTTGTCATTTCACCAAGGTCATTCGGAGGAACTGGTACCCAATTGTTCTAAGGAATTCCTTCCTTGAGCAGGAGCCCGCCGTCTTATCCGAAGGGGACCAGGCCGAGAGATTTGTGGAGAAACTGAGCTTTCCAGCTGAGAGGTTTACCTAGCTTGTCCAACTACACTGGAGTCCAGCCCAGTAGCTTTTCACATACGGAAGGCTGAAGGTATCGGCGAGTCCTGGTAGAATCTAATTAAATTATTAAGTGTTAGCCCTACCTGTATCTATAAATTAGTTCTTGCTCTATCGTGCTAATACCTTAAATTTTCCCAGTGAGAACTCTAAAGCAATTACCGAGAAGTATATTCTGAAATATTACTTGAAGAGATACTGAGGTTCAGTTCTCTAACATTATCTAGGGTCAATTATTGTAAAAGGTAGTCCTCTAAAGCCCTGCAAACCTTTTATCGCTCTTATTCTCGTTAATACCTAAAAATATGCTACAAAATTAGGGCGTTTAGGTTATTTATGCTAAGTTTATTGTATCTGCTTGTCAAACCCATTGCAGAAAATTAATTAAAACTATTTAAACCTTATTATTGAACATCTCGCCCCGATATGGGTAGACTTAAGCCCAACACTTCTTACTTGGTGCGGCTATACTTACCTATATTTATTTTATTCAATTAATCCCTTTTAGTTTAGCATTTTGAAGACCTTTTAGAAGTCCTCTATATCCCAGCAGCCAAGGAAATAAGCTAAGCGTAGTTTAGTGGATATTTATTCCCTAATTTTTACATATAAATTGTTATATATTTAAGCAATAGTAACTGGGTAATATTAAAATATTCTTTAAAGGCATCGAAGGGAGAATCACAGTCAAGGATCTATACAGAGACCTCAGAACTAGCTGAAAAGAAAACAGGAGAAAGCGCTGACAAAAAGAAGAAATGTTGACATTTCTAGAAGAGTATTTTCAACAGAAAATTTAAAAAGTAGCGGCAATACAAATATTTCTTTTTCTGAAGCCGAGTCTGATGATTCTCTTGAATCCTTTCCAGATTTAGATGAGAATCCTGCTCGTTAAGTAGTACCGAGGTAATTTATTGAGATTTTTATATAGTAATTAACAATTTAAGTTATTGAGACTTGTCCATAACTAGTGCCTAAAACATATAAATGATACTTGATTATTGTAATTTCTAGTGATAGAGTGTCAAGATGAAGCTTAGTTACCATAGCAATTAATATAATTGAAATTTTAACATTAATTACCACCAGGGACATAAATAAGTCAGCTTCATTGACATAATTTTTTTTAGCATAATATTAACCACCAGTGATCAGAAAATCTCCTAAATTTTAAGAAAATAGATTGTTCTACCCAAGTGGCGTTTTTTAAATAAACTGGTTGTTTGTATTCCTGGTGTTTATTTTGGAAACTGCATTTAGGCTATAATTCAACCTCATTCTAATTTTTTTACGCCCTTTCACAGGATATTTTTTCTAAATTTTATTATCCGATTTTCAGACAGATAGAATTTCTAATAAATTTCTTGCAGTAAAAATTTAGTGAATGAGAGGTTAGCGAATAAAGCTGGTTACAAGGTCGGACTGTAAATAATTGAATTTGGGATAAACGGTGGTATAAAACTTTAGATCATCTGTGACACTTAGACATTTTAAAACATGACAGTACATCATTAATGAACAGTAGAAAAATAATTGGTGCCAATGTGTGATAGACCCACACACGGTGACATGCTGACAGCGCTGGAGCAAATAGGACCTAATCCACTCGAGGTATGGCCTGGAGAAGTCGATCTCTGATAACTTCTTTAACATCAGTTTGTGACAAACGCTCTTGAATGCCTTCCACAATCGATATATCGGCCTACGCCGATCATAGTCAATCTGATCACCGGTTTCGATTGAAGATTCCTAGAACGACCAGTGTAGAAACCGTGCTGTTCCGCTATTAAGTAATTTTTATAGGTCTCAAAAAATTCGTCTGTAATGATGGTTTTAAACAACTTGGCAATAATGGAGAGTAAGAAAATTACCAATACTTCTCCGGGTATCATCCTTGCCTACAGATTTAAAGATAGCCGTTAGGTTTGAAAAATTCCAAACTTCTCCAAAAAGTGCGGAATCAGTTGACAAAAAAGGGCATCGACGGGAGAATCACAATCAATAAATCTATACAGAACCTCAGAACTAGCCGAAAAGAAAACAGGAGAATGCGACGACAAAAAGAAGAAAGGTTGACGTTTCTAGAAGAGTATTTTCAATAGAAAATTTAGAAAGTACCGGTGAAACAAATATTTCTCTTTGTGAAGCCGAGTCTGATGATTCTCTTGAATCCTTTCCAGAATTAGATGAGAATCCCATCATTAGCTCGCATGTTTTTGCCTTTGTAAGGTTCCAGAAAGGAAAAGTAACAGATCATTTATGTTATTTTATTAGTCGTATTTTAGCACGATGGAATAGTGATAGAAGCAATCAGATCTGGAGGAAGATGTGTCCGGCGGGCTCTTAGTAAATGTTCACAGCATTCTTTTACAGGTTGTAACCCCGACCAAGTGACATAATGCTGTTACTGATGTTCTTCATAAGAAGGGTGATACCACTGACCTGGGCAACTACCACCCTATTAGCCTTCTCACACATATATACAAACTCTTTACCAGAATAATAACAAATCGTCTAGATCCTAAATTAGATGCATATCAGGCCAAAGAACAGGCTGGTTTTCGTAAAGGGTTTGGAACAAATCACCATCTTCAGGTAATAAAAATATTAATTGAGAAAACCATAGCATACAACAAACCTTAAATTCTAATATTCGTCTATTATCAGAAAGCTTTGCTCTGTCCAAGATAAAATGTTGGAAGCCTTGGCAGCATGTAGAATTGACCACAAATATATATGACTCATGAAAAATATCTATGAAATGCAACGGCTAGTGGTTAGGGCACAATCTGACACAAATAAGTTTCCAATGCGAAGAGGAGTAAGACAGGGAGACACAATCTCACCCAAGCTTTTCACGATCCTGCTGGAATCAGTAAGTATATAAGGTAGCCAATTGGGACTCATCAGGTGTCAACATTGATGACGAACACTTACATCATCTGCGATTCGCAGATGATATAGTATTAATCATGGATAGAATAGACGATGCATGTAAAATGTTGTAGAAATCAACAACGCCCCGAGACGGGTGGGACTTCCGATGAATCTCACAAAAACCAGCTATATGACGAACCTATTCATGACCAAGAATCTTATGGCAAATAACATAAAAATATCTGGGTCATGAAATTAAAATCAGCAAAGACAACAAACACATGAACTTAAGAGAAGGATTGGTTTGGCCTAGGCGGCATTTGGGAGGCTCGGATACATCTTCAGGTCCTATATCCCGGTGTGCTTAAAGCGCAAGGTTTTTGACCAGTGCGTTCCGCCGGTCCTGACGTACGGCACGGCGGCGCCGAGACATTGACCTTTACCATGCAATCGGCAAATAAAATCAGAATTGCACAAAGAAAAATTGAAAGATCTATGCTGACAATATCTTTGAGCGATCGGATTCCTAATAATGTAATAAGACAACGCGCAGGCGTTATGGATGCGGTGCCAAGGATAGGGCAATTAAAATGGAACTGGGCGGGTCATGTTGGGAGATTATCAGATGGACGATGAACGAAAAGAATTGTCGCATGGAGACCCCGCGAGGAAGCGCACCGAAATCGAGGACGTCCTCCAACGAGATTCACGGACGATCTTAAACGAGTGAAGACCAACTGGATACAAGCAGCCCAAGATCGACGAAATTGGGCAGAGTTACTGGAGGCCTATGTTCAGCAGTGGCCATCATCTATGTGATGATGATGATGATGATTTTAACAATAAAGGTGCTGGTAAATTTCCTTCGCAGGACAGGCGCAACGTTTTTAATTTTCCAGCCAATGAGGATGTAACTTGGGTTGGGAGAGAGAATATTCTTGGGAACTTGCCTTTTCCAAGCATTCCACTGGTAGTGGCTACGACGTAAGACAAGGCTATAATGATTCTCTGATCAGCAAAATGTATTATGGCCAACTTATGTTTTTTAGAAAATAAAGTACCCATTACCCATTACTTAATATATTTTTCTATAATGTAAAATATAATTTGAATGAAAACCTACGTTTTCTGACTTATTTTTATATGTGACAAATATCAGCAGAATATTTTTTATGTTTATAAAATTAAGCATAATTTGAATTAAAACTGATCTATATGTCATGCGGCCAAATTTTCCCAGGAGGTAAGCCGATTCCTCCATGAGTTGGGGAGGATTCGGTTGTTTGAATATACATTTTTTTTTTAAATATATAATTTTTTTTTAATATAGCGTTTAACTGGCCCTTAAGTTTGGATTAGAATGTTATAACTGCTAAGATATTGTGTGAAACAGAAAACGTCTTTTCCTCTTAAATAAAAAGTTTTTAATTTCTCGCTTCTCCCCTACCTATGTGAAAAAAGTTAAGACCTATAATTAAAGCTAATAATTGTTAGGCTATGAAATATTAGGAATAAAAAAATAAATGTTATTGTATGGAGATTTTTTGACGTAATTTTGGGTTAAAGTTTATTTTTGATGTAGTAGTTTTGAAACAAATTCTTGATAATTAATTTCCTCCAGAAGTATTATTTACGGATGCCCAGCGAATATCTAATATCGACTGTATATTTTAAAAGAAAACAATTTTTAAATCTGCATGAATGATATGATTGATCTTATATGCCACATTTTCGCAAAAATGCGTTGATAAGGGAAAATGTAAAAAGTACAAATTTCATAAAATTACAATTATATCAGTAATTTATGAAGAAGAAAGTCGCCCGATCCATTTAAGATAAAATAGTTGGGTGTATTACAATTAAACCGAAAGGTACGTCCCATATACTAAACATATTCGGTTTTTTATACGCACCCAAAATTTTCAACAGTCATCATAACACAAAATCGATATTTACCGAATTTGAAATATCTACTACTGGATCTGGGTTTTAAATTTTATTTTATATTATATGATCATACAATATGGTCATAATAAAAAGAACATGATATACCTACGCACAAAAAACATTGATTCAATTCTGTAATACAACCACACAATGGTAAAAAGAGAAAGTACCTACATAATATCCGGGTTTCTCAAAAAGAAAGCTCAAAAGCTGATTTGGTTTATTTTTTATAATAATTAGAGAAACGTTTCAGATATTTAAGGTGCACCTATTACGCAGTTTGATGAGGCCTGAAGCAAAATGTATAAAAACGTTATTCTGTATTCTGTCGTTGCCAAAAAATATCACCAAAAAATAATTTAATAATTGTATTGTATGTATATACACGATGCAAATGCGAAAAATTAACACCTACATGTAAAGTTTTCCTCAACATACCTGGAGTTAATTTAAGCATGCTTAAATTTGATTAGTGTGATTGACATTATAAAAAAAAACGGTGCAACTTAAAAAAATCAACTAAAAAAACCGACCTTAAAAAATTTATTGCTTACGACTGCCAAAAGTTTGAACCAAATTTCCTTAAACTTAAAACACGACATATAAATAAAAAAATCCATGCATGTACACAGTGATCATTTATAATGTCCCCCTCTCTTAACTTTTTTGTTTTTCGCATTAGACAAAAATGTTAAATACAAAAGTTGTGTAGAATAATGTAAGCTATTTGCAAAATACATATACATATATACAAGGTGTTGCAGAAATGAGTGACAGGTTAAAGTTATATTTTCTTAAATGAAACACCCTGTATATTGAT
Organism: Pissodes strobi; assembly: GCA_016904865.1. Lineage (NCBI taxonomy): Eukaryota > Metazoa > Arthropoda > Insecta > Coleoptera > Curculionidae > Pissodes > Pissodes strobi. Next base: position 342,147 of record MU182124.1, read on the forward strand.
AATTTTTTGGGATCTCCTAAGAATTCTAAATATTTTTTCTATAACATGTCCTATACCTAAATGTAATAATTTTCGACATATTCGCATTTTAAATAGTGGTCTCGTATTGTAGTTGCCTAATTCACGGCCACCTAAGAACTGGAATCTAGAATATTTATTTTTGAATGTAACCGCTTAGTTAAAATGCGAATATGTCGAAAACTATTACATTTAGGTATAGGACATGTTATAGAAAAAAAATATTCAGGATTTTTAGGAGATTCTAAAAAATTAATAATATACAGGGTATTTCATTTAAAAAGATATAACTTTAACCTGTCACTCATTTCTGCAACACCTTGTATATATATAAATGTATTCTGCAAATAGCCTACATTATTCTGCACAACTTTTGTATTTAACATTTTTGTCTAATGCGAAAAACAAAAAAGTTAAGAGGGGGGGACATTATAAATGATCACCGTACAATAAATATTGAGTAGGAATTAATAGAAAATTTAACAAATGTTGATATACTTAATTTCGTAACGTGATTTAAATTTTGCACTTTTGCAACCGAATTAACCTTAACATCAACCTATTTTAGGCTTGCCAGATATAAATTTTGAAAAAGGGGCATTTTCCAAATTTAATTTTTCGCCGAACAAAAAATGTCATAAAATCCCGACCGTTCCCAAATTTGATCCAAAATTTTATTAAACTGAGTAGGTACTGAGAGATTTTTTTTATATTAAATTTTAGGTATGTTTTTAAATTCAAGTTTGTGCTTATGCGATAGGTGATGTCAAGCTCGATTTACACAGAAGCGGAGTGTCGGTGCCAGTTAAACATTAATTTTTGTGTAACAAATACGCCCGTCTTGAAATGGGGTTTTCTTGGTACCCCAAAAAGCGGTACGTCTGGCAAGCCGGACCTATTTCAACTATAATGGCGATTTTTACCGACAAACTGAAGGTTGTGCTATGGGCTCACCTATTTGAAGCATCATTACACAAATAATGACTCTGGAAGAACTTGAAAACACCGTAATATCAACTGCGTTTTTTTTAAGTACCTGAACGACAGCATAATCTTCATCTTTAAAGAAAAAACGGAACATATCATCTTAAAAATATTTAACAGTTTTCATAACAAAGTTCAATTTGCAATAAAAAAAGAAAAAAACAACCAAATTAACTTTTTAGACATGACATTACACCAACAAAATAACAAAACAAAAACAGAATGGATTACAAAAGAAACTTGATCGGGTAGATACCTTAACTGCTTTTCTCAGCACCTTTCATCCCAGAAAAAAAATCAGTAATAATTGACCTCCCTGACAGAGCCATAAATCTTAGTGACCATCCTCACATGAAAAAAGCAATAAAAAAATCTAAAGACATTAAAAAACATATATCTGAGAACCTAATTTTTAATTCAAGAAAAAAGAAGAACATCACAAACCAAAAAATACAATAACAATCCATATTTATCGCTGCCATCCAATCAAATTTTAAAAAAACATTAAATTACAGTGTGTCACAAAGGATATAATTTAATTTTAAAAAAATCCCCAAATTAAAAACAGAAGCTTCCAAAAATCGGAACACCCACGTAATTTATGAAATACCATGTGATGGATGTCAAAACGTATACATATCTACAAAATAGACTAAACCGAGATAAAAATGACAAAAAAAAATAAAACAGCACTAACGACACATGAAAACGAGACACAATTTTAACTTTTCCAGAAAAAAAACGTCAATATTTGGAAATGATATACACTAAGAAAAATCCACACTCGAACAACGACAAGAGTGACATAAAATTTTAGGTACGTAAAGTATTAAAATATACCACAATTACTAATTAACACTGAAAACGTTAAAAAGGAAAAAAAAAACAATAACAATGCTTTGTTTACATTTCACACATACCACCGATATTTGGTTTTAAAAATGGTACATCTTTTAGTGACCGATGGACTGAACGGTTGCGATATTGGTTGCGATCATAGACATATAAATGGGATGCCTATGGTTGCGATGCACATCCTCTTTACCACGTGTGTTTGTCGATTTTGCCTCTAGATTTTGTATTTATGGGTTCCTGTAGTATACAGGGTGTCCGGAAATAGCATCGCCAAATTACAGAGGGTGATTCTACATAAGAAAACATGAACATTTTTTCATATGAACATGGGTCCGAAAATGCATAGTTTCCAAGATACAGGGTGTCAAACTTTTTATAAAAAATCAGTTTTTTGTTAATATCTTAAATATGATTTTACTGATTTTGTTTAAATTTGGCAGGGTTATCTGTAGTAACAAGGGGCTCATTTAGCCTTAATAAGATTGAAAATATAAAGTCCAGTGGCGTCCCGGAGAGCATCATACCGAATATTATTGACAAAAAAAGTGTGCGCCGCTGACTTTTTCAAACACTTTATATTTTTTTCGTATTAAGCAACTAAAAATACAATATTTTTGATTCTCGAGTTGTTTTCGTATCTTGCGTCGTTTTCGATAAAAAAAGTAAAAACCGGTTTGTTACATTTCCAAACTTTTTTGATAAAATCGATATTTTTATTTATATCTTAAATATGCTTTTACCGATTTTGTTGAAATTTAATAGGGTTATCTGTAGTAATAGGCGGCTCATTTAGCCTTTATTAGATTAAAAATATAATGTCCAGTGGCGTCCAGGGGGGCATCACACCGAATATTATTGACAAATAAATGTGCGCCACTGACTATTTTAAACATTTTATATTTTTTTCGTATTAAGCAACTAAAAATGCAACATTTTTGTTTCTTAATTTGTTTTCGTATCTTGCTTCGTTTTCGAGAAAAAAAATAAAACCAGTTTATTACAGCGTTTGATGTAGAATTTGGTGCCCTAAAGAAATGTAATAAACTGGTTTTTATTTTTTTTCTCGAAAACGAAGCAAGATACGAAAACAATTCAAGAAACAAAAATGTTATATTTTTAGCTGCTTAATACGAAAAAAATATAAAATGTTTAAAAGAGTCAGTGGCGCACATTTCTTTGTCAATAATATTCGGTATGATGCCCCCCGGGACGCCACTGGACATTATATTTTTAATCTAGTAATGGCTAAATGAGCCGCCTATTACTACAGATAAACCTATTAAATTTCAATAAAATCGGTAAAAGCATATTTAAGATATAAATAAAAATATCGATTTTATCAAAAAAGTTTGGAAATGTAATAAACCGGTTTTTACTTTTTTTATCGAAAATGACGCAAGATACGAAAACAACTCGAGAATCAAAAATATTGTAATTTTAGTTGCTTAATACGAAAAAAATATAAAATGTTTGAAAAAGTCAGCGGCGCACACTTTTTTTGTCAATAATATTCGGTATGATGCCCTCCGGGACGCCACTGGACTTTATATTTTTAATCTAATTAAGGCTAAATAAGCCCCTTATTACTACAGATAACCCTGCCAAATTTCAACAAAATCAGTAAAATCATACTTAAGATATTAACAAAAAACTGATTTTTTATAAAAAGTTTGACACCCTGTATCTTGGAAACTATGCATTTTCGGACCCATGTTCATATGAAAAAATGTTCTTGCTTTCTGCTGTAGAATCACCCTCTGTAATTTGGCGATGCTGTTTCCGGACACCCTGAATATGTTTGAAATGGGAATGAAACAAGATAGAGGATATTACATCCAATGTTATTTTAGTTTTAGAGGATGTCCTTATTAATATTACTGATTGGTAAATACAAATAAAAAAAAAACACTGATGAATGCCATTATGGGTCGAAACGCTTGAATGTAATTGCACAAAAAATAAATGACATTAATTATATTGCAAATGTCATGTCTATGAACCAACTGTTGGTTAAACGAAACCATGGAGGTAGGAGACGTATATCGTCGTATACCTAGGCTTTACATGGCTGTTCTTCATATTGTGACAAATTAATATGGGCGTTTTATTATGCAAAATAGAAAAAATTAAATGCGCTATCAAAAAATATCAACTTTCGTTTTTTTAAATGGAACTGCCCCCTATCGGATAGTCTGTTCTATAGAATATGGTTATAGGGTCCGTTCGTTACTGATTCTGATGATACAACCTATACAGATCTAGGAATACAACCTCCTAACCTCCATCTTTAAAACTTGCTGATAGTGGCATCGCCAAGGGGGGGCTTGGGTGGGCACGTACCTCCCCTAAAATATAGAGTGCCCACACAGATGCCCACCCAGAACAACATAAGCATTTATAAAATACTTTTCTTTATAAAACCACGCTAACCACGCTGCATACAGCTACAAACAAAATTAGTTTCTGTCTATCAATATCTACAGCTGAAACTTTTATTCATACTTTCAAATTAATTTGTATATAAAAATTATTTTTATAACACAAATATTACACAATTATTACAAATTATTGCTAGCATGGGCGACATCTCCATTGCAGCAGCCGCACTTCGAGTTCTATTGCCGTCTGTTTTGCCGTTGTTATTTATTTTATAATTATTAATAATTTCATATATTTATTAATAATTATTAAAAATTTAGTAGGGAACTATTAAAATATTTTATATGTTTTTATTTAAAAACGAAAAAACTATACAGGGTGTTCGAAAAATAGACGGATATATTTTGTTAAAAAATATGAAAAAAGTTTTTATAAACATGGGTCCCGAAATGCAGAGTTTTCAAGGATGTTAAATAAAAAATTAAATTATTAATGTCTTAAAAAATATTTACTCGATTCTGTTGAAATTTGGCAATGTTCTTTGTTGTATTAAGAGGCTAATTTAGCCCTAAATAGATTAAAATTATTCAATGGTCAATGGATATTTAAGATATTAATAAAAAACTAATTTTTTTTAAAAAAAGTTTGGAAATGTAATAAACTGGTCTTCATTTTTTTTTTCTCGAAAACGAAATAAGAAACGAAAACAACTCAAGAAACAGAAATGTTGTATTGTTAGTTGTTTAATACGAAAAAAATATATTTTTTTTTAAATCAGTGGCGCACACTTATTTGTCAATAATATTCGATAAGATGCCTCCTGAGACGCCACTGGACTTCATATTTTTATTCTAATTAAGCACCATATTATTACAGACAAGACTACCAAATTTCAACAGAATCGGTCAGTGGATATTTAAGATATTAAAAAAAAGTTAGGAAATGTAATAAACTGGTTTTTATTTTTTTTTCTCAAAAACGAAGTAAGATACAAAAACAATTCAAGAAGCAAAAAAGTTGTACTTTTAGTTGCTTAAAACGAAAAAAAATATAAAATGTTTAAAAAAGTCAGTGGCGCACACTTTTTTGTCAATAATATTCGGTATGATGCCTCCCGAGACGCCACTGGACCATATTTTTATTTTTATTAAGGCTAAATGAGCCCCATATTATTACAAACAAGACTACTAAATTTCAACAGAATCGGTCAAATGGATATTTAAGATATTAATAAAAAAACGATTTAAAAAAAAAAAAGTTTGGAAATGTAATAAACTGGTTTTTATTTTTTGTCTCGAAATCGAAGCCAGATACGAAAACAATTCAAGAAACCAAACTGTTGTATTTTTAGTTGCTTAATACGAAAAAAATATAAAATGTTTAAAAAAGTCAGTGGCGCGAATTTTTTTGTCAATAATATTCTGTATGACGTCCCCCGAGACGCCACTAGGCTTTATATTTTTAATCTAATTAAGGAAAAATGGGCCCCTTATTACTACAGATACCACTACAAAATTTCAACAAAAGAAGTAAAAGGATATTTAAGATAATAATAAAAAAACGAATTTTTTTAAAAAAGTTTGACACCCTGTATCTTGAAATCTCTGCATTTCCGGACCCATGTTTATAAAAACTTTTTTTCATATTTCTTAACAAGGAATCACCCTCTAAAATATCTCCGACTATTTTTCGAACACCCTGTATATACTTATTACAATTATTACATAATTAGAATTTATTATTGAATCCCTTATACCTATATATGGGAAAACTGGTTTGATTTAATGTAAATTCCCCATCATGTTTATGTTTTTAATTCGTTTTCGACCTCACGACCTTTTTGTTTTTAACGACTTTTGGGCGAAAATTGAGCGTGGCACCCCGAAAAATTTCTTTGTAACGCCGCAGCCTGCGGCGAGCAGTACAACAACCGAAAGGTGCCCACCTGAAATAAGTGCGTGCGGGCCGTGCATGGGCCACCCGGAAAAAAGATGCTGGCGACGCCACTGCTTGCTCAGCAAAATGACAAAAACTGTGCCGTAAGATCAATGCATTATATAGAGAGTCATTAAACCAACAGAAGAACAGATTATACTATGCCTTTCTTTTTCTTATGGAACGGTTTTTCTCGGTTAGTTTTAAAGGTCGAACTATCCGATAAAAGAATCATATGCAGGGTATTCCTATTTCATTAGAAAAGACGCAAGGTGATATTTTTACATCTTTTCAATGCTCATTTATTTATTCTGATAAAAATCCTAACAATTTTTCGAAAAAGCATACCTAGCTGCCAACATATTAGAAACAACTTGGCACCTATGTAAAGTCATAATTTTTGTTAAGGAATCTTGCTTGATTTAAAACTTGCGGATGTTTTCTGAATCATCCTGCATAAACAAATTAATAATATAGGATGAAAATAAAATAGTTGAATACCAACAACTAAGTGCTAAGTGAGTATTGTGAATAGACACCCTGAGGCACTCATCTCATCGTATACACAGGTACCAACTTTTTTACTTTTTTATTTTATTTGTATCTGAAAGTATAAGGCTGAAGGTACGGATAACAGCACTGATGATTTTTTATAACAATAATTGATAGAAAGGAATTTTATTATTTGAAAATACATAGGTACCTACTTTATGCAGTTTTGAAGTTGCACTTTGCGTTTGATTAAAAAAAAGCAAAAAAAAACGAAGTAAGTTTAAGATACGTATACACTTCCTTCTTGTTTTATTTTTATATTAATCAGGTTGTATAAATATACTTAAAAAAAGGACACCACAAGTTATACAAAAACAAATATTTATTATTTAACACTCATCAGTGTTAAACCAGAAAGTAATACAGACAGAAACAAAGCTGTAAATATTACAAAATTTAACGGTATAAAAAATCTTATAACTATTACAAGTAATAATTTATTAAAATAAGATTTTAACACAGTATTCAAAGCAGTCAAAAATCACCTCAAATCATCAGGTCGAAAATACGTAGTTCGTCCAATAAGCAGACCGTGAGTCAGATGTTAGATGGCCTTGAAGCAGGAGGTGAAGAAAATTGTTCGCGAAACGCGCAACGGTCCATGTCGTCCAATAAAAATAAAATCACAGTCCGGGTAAACTACAGCCATGAAAAATCGTCTTTCTTGAGGAAATCGGCCACTAAAGTATCACTTACGCCTTCGTTTTTCTGTTGGCCTCGGTGTTCATCATTTTCTGCACAATCTTCCTCGAATGCCCGTTAGGGTCAAAATGGTTGGTATGGGATTCCGCTTCTTTCTTTGTTCTCTGCTTGCCGCTGTGGCCTCCGTAAATGTGTTTGTCGTAAGCGAAATTATAGTGTTCGTACTCGTCGAAATGGCTTTCGGCTTCCGAAGACATTTTCACGTTTTTCTGTTGCATTTCACTAGACAATTTTTGAAAACACTCAGTAGACGTCTTCCGTCACTAAATCACTTTTATTCGTTACTATACTAGTTTTTAGACAACTGTCGAGAACGCGCCGATTGCCACGGATTTTATATACGCGGGCTTGGTGGCCGAATGACGTCGGCGTCGTCGGCTGCTAGGTAATCGAAATCATGGCCTGATGGGGGGAATGGGGAATTTATCGCGAAAAAGCGATGTTGTCACGTCTTACTTACCAAACTATGTTATAACCGATCAGATAAATAACAACAATAAAATGCATTACATTGCTTAATTACCAAATTAAAATTACGCCTTTCGATCATATGTATTGTCCAAATTAAGGTATTAACTACTTTATAGCTTTTACGTGGGGCCGCAATGTTAAGAGACCCTTTTAGGAAAATCGGATGAGACGACCGAGCGACCGGGAAAAAAACTGAGTGCAAAACGCGAAAGTTGTACCTACACCCACACCACGGACCTCTTATGGATCTTAATTAAACCGATTTAAACCAATAAACCTAACCAAAACCAACCCAAGGCATGCCCAAAATCAGTTCTAATCTAGCAGAAAAAGTTACTGGCTTTGTTTTCACATTTTTCAAATTTCATAAATTGCATCTAGCCCCGCCCATTAACTGTCACTTTGTGAATTCCTCTTGGCAAAACACCTTTTGTGCATCTGCGATAGCTTAAGGTGGATTCTCATGCATCCGATATCCGACGTTACGGACTATCCGTAACGTAGACATAATGTTTTAGCGCCGAATATTTTTCAAATCATCCGACGTGGGATGGAGTTAAAATTATTTTAACTTTTGTCTGATACCGTGTGTTTTAACCTCATTTTTTATTTCTTTGTTTTACTTGTCAACATGAAATCTTCAAAGGCGAATAATCTGCTATTTGTATTTAGGCTGCGTCTGCTACTAGTTCGGACACTTGTTGAAGTGAAAACTTCTTTAGGCGCGTTTTGAGTTTTTTTCCTGGGTATTGAATTCAGTAAAACCGTCACGCGTCACGCGTCAGGCTCAGATATTTATTGATTTATTAACGGGCATTGCCCAATTTCACAAAAAATCAAGTCATCTTAATTCTAACGCAGAGTTACATAATTATAACAATAATAAATCAGTTTAAATAATAACAATAACAGAAGAGAATATAAATTGTGAGATTTGTAGCAAAATCAGAGACTTCAAAATATAGTATGTAATTGCTTCAAGAAAACTGCTCTGATTGCAAAGAAATCAAGCGTGGGATGCTCATTGGCCAGTCTACGTGATCTTGATATAAAAGCATTTAGGCCATAGTTAGTTCTATGAGGAGTTATCGAGAAGGTATTCCTCAAACGTGTCTGCCTGGAAGGCATATGTAGCCCTATTCTATCAAGCAAAAGAGGACAGTTATATTTATTATGTAATAGGTTATAAAGCACTTTAAGGTCTTTTAGGTCCCTGCGTTTTTCAAGCGTCATAGTATGAATATTCGATTCTAGCTGATGATATGTTAATTGAGGGGTGTTAAGTTTGAATGCCATGTATTTAAGAAACTTATGTTGAACCCTCTCAATTTTCTGAATGTGAACATTATAGCAAGGATTCCAGACACAGGAGGAGTATTCGAGATGCGTTCTTAATAATGAGCAATATAGTTGTTTAATTGCATTAGCATTTGTGCGTATTGCGTTTCATGAATCCAAGGAGCTGAAGAGATTTAGTAATGGTGTTCCGGACGTGAGGAACAAAAGTGAGCCTTGAGTCCATAAGCAAACCAAGATCCTTAATTTCGGAAACAGTAGTAAGCATATTATTTTCTATTGAATAAGGTTGTTAAATTTCCGACCTTGACCTGAAAAAAGTGATTGAGTAACACTTTGAAGCATTCAGCTCCATACCATTTTTTTTTCACCACGCAACTAACCTGTCCAAGACTGAAGCTTTAGGCAGTCATCCAGTGATGATATTTTCATAAACAGTGTTAAATCGTCAGCAAAAAGGAGGAACTGACTGTGCACAAAATGCGACCCCAGGTCGTTGATAAACAAATTATAGAGAAGGAGACCCAAGTGAGACCCTTGGGGAACTCCAGATGGGACCCGTATAATCTCGGATTGTAAATTATTGAATCTAACGATCTGAAAGCGCCCATCAGTCAAATAACTTCATATCCAGGACAGCAACGGACCACTAACTCCCAGACTCCCCAGCTTAGATAAAATAACAGCATGGTTGACCCTGTCAAATGCCTTGGAGAAGTCGGTATAAATTGAATGCACCTGAGCACCACTCTCCAAGGCGTCAGAAATGAATTCAACGTAAGTCAGCAAGTTGAGTTCTGTATTATTTCCAGTTTGGAAGCCAAACTGTCTAAAAACATTATATGAACTTAGTAATGAGTTCAAATACTTAGTTATGATATGCTCGAAGACCTTAGGCACTCAATATGCTAATTGGTCGATAATTCGTTATTGAGTCTTTTTTCCCTGATTTATGAATGGGTGTAACTTAGTTTCCAAAATTCAGGAAAAATTCCCTCAGCAAGAGATAGGTAAAAATAGTATGTATGTATGGGCCAGAACAAAACTGCACTATTTAAGAAGTAATGGAGGTATGCCGTCTGGGCGAGGTCCTTTGTTTACGTCTAAGGAGCTTAAATGTGAGTATACATCAGCGTTGTACTCGGAGGCATTAGTGTTGTTGTACTCAAAATGTGGTCGTTGGTAATTAAGACAGGGTTCGCCACTATAAACCTGAGAAAAATAATGGGCAAACATATTAGCAATTTCTACTCCGGAAGCACTGTGATTTCCGTCGTATTGAAATTCACTGGGGATGTCGCGACCTTTTCTTTTAAAATTAACATAATTCCAAAATTGCTTAGGATTAGCAGTTAAGGAATTTTCCGTAAAGACAATAAAAGTTGCGTTTGATTCCGCCAGTAATCTTTTACAAGTCGAGCGTATATTTACCATGTCATCCAGACCAGCTTGTGCCAGAAGAGCATCCCAGGACATGGCTCCCAGGTATTCATTAATTAAGTTAAAGTTTGCTGATTTGAAATCTCGTCGCGTAAAAGAGAGCTATTTGTATTATCGGACGTATAGGGCACAGTAATGTCTAATGGAGGATGATAGTTATCCTGAGGGAACTATACAATCGTCCGACCTATGAACTTCACAGTTGTTATTTTGAAAAAGTAATCAAATCGAAAATTGCATTGGTATGATTCGTAACCGTGTTCAGTTGGTATAAATTGTGGAAAGCGCACATACCAGACACCACATCGAAGGAATCAACCTCGTCGGGGGTTGCAGGAGGCACTGATCTAGCAACGGAGCCGAAGTTATTATTAGCCCATGATGCATGCGGTAGATTAAAATCTCCGAGGATACCTATTGATGCATGGGGGTGTTCCTCACAACCTGTCGATATTTTCGCTGAATGAAACGTAGGCAGTAGTGGGGGACCGAGGTGGGAAGTATGCACCAGCTAGGATAAGCGATGCCTTCCCAGTTTCGATGATGACAAAAAGATCTTCAATATTATCTTCATATCTTCGACAAAAAGTTGCCTACTTTTAATGGTTTTATGGATAGCAATTAGGACTCCGCCACCTCTGGAGTGAACACTTGTTTCGAGAGATCGATCCCTTCTATAGATCCTGTAATCCCGCATGTACAACTCGGCGTCTTTGATTGCGTCATGGAGCCAAGTTTCCACAAAAACCATAATCTTGTAGTGACATCCAGGGACCGATTCTAAGAGATAATTTGGTTTAGTGCGAAGGCCTCTGACGTTTTGGAAGCAAATTAAGAATTCTTTGTTCGGTGAAATTAGGCATATTGTTGTTTTTTTGATATGATAATGGGAGTACCATGTCGATGTATAATAGTCAGGTTAGTTTCGCCTTGAGATCTCCGATTCTCCAGTTGAGTACGGATAGCTTTTTCTTGTTCACGTTGTTGGGAAGTCAAGTCAGAGTTGATAAAGACTTTTTTGCCCTTAAGCTTTGATCGATTTTTTAATAGTAAGAACACATCAGTTTGGCTAGATAATGTTACTTTAATGGATCTAAATCCGTTTTTATTTCTCTTTCCAACTCTAGTTGCTTTGACAAATTTAGGAGGGTTATCGATCAAAACACTAAGCAAATTCGGTATTTCAACCGCGTCATTGCCTTCTAAGAGGTTGAATATCATCAGATTGTTTGCCCTTTCCTGACGGTCTTGTAGTTCACCATAGAATTCCTGGCCCGGGGGTGGTGTAGCCGATGGAGATGCCCGGGCTGCTTTTAGCCCATTAACTTCTTCTTTTAACTCACTAATAGCCTTTATGAGTTTTGGTATGTTTAACAGTCCAGATTGGCAGTCATTGCAGAAGAATTTTAGGGTTCTCTTGTTTTTAAGCTCCATAACTCGAATCTCAGAAGCCGACAAATCAGAGCACTCCGGTTTCTTGTGAACAAAACGGCTACATTCATCGCAAGAGATGAGCCCGGAAGCATCTTCATCGTCAACTTCACATTTGAAACAAAGCATATTTGACCTCACAATGCTAAGTTATGTATGGCACACACACGATACACATATAACGGTATGCTCTTGCGCAGGCAGAACCTCCCACACAGAAACGTGTGACGTCACCTGGGAACGACGCTTTCGATTCTGCTATGTAAGCGTGTATGTTTGAAATTCAATATTTGCGGTTTTGGGGGATTTTAAAGGACATTTTGGATAATAGGTACGTTCCTAATTATACGTGTACGTGTGCTAACTAAAGAATAAAAGCATTTTCATTCCATATTTATATTACTAATTATAATTGATATAATATACATAGTTTTACTCTAGAAAATAATTTAAATGTATAAATGGTTATTTAAGTAATATTTTAACATTTGAGAATTAAGTAATTTTAGAATTACCTCAACGGAGTACCTATGTTAAATTACTATTTAATATTGTAAATTTTCATACCTTAAATTGTTTATTTTTTAATTACGTCTAGAGGAATAAAAGAACATAAATACCTACTTCTACAATTTTGAGTTTACATTTTACATTAAGTACCTACATATTATAGTTATTTTCATACATTGGCAAACTTACTGACCCTAGGTATACTGTATATAACTAGATTTTTCTGGGCAATGCCACTTTAAATACCTATCTAAAATACCAAGCAGTGCGCAGTGGTGTAGTCATGGGGGTGACAATAGTAGCTATATCTACATATATAACTTTCTTTTTTTGAAATGAAAACTTCTTTAAGCGCGTTTTGCGTTTTTTCTTTGTGGGGGTTAATATATAAATATAAATATACCACTCAATTAACAAAAAGGGAAGGCCTAAATGGAAAAAAAACTATTCTTCATAAAAGTTTCGCTTATGTCTTGACAAGGTAATAGAGCAAATCCCATATTTTTTTTTGTAAGCTAACAAAGATATCACAATAAAATCTTATACATATCGTAACGGATTTGGTTAAAAAGTAGTTTTTTAAAATATACCACTCAATTAACAAAAAAGAAAGGTCCAAATGAAAACAAAATATTCTTCATAAAACTGTTTAGAAACTTAACCTTAAAAAACAAAATAAAAAAAAAACGGGGTTTGAACTCGTGCCGCGCCGCTCCGCCGATAGCCGCCGAATCGAGACCTAACCACCTAGACCACTCGACCACGAGAGCTTTTGGTACAAAACGATTGCATCGCGAAAACATGGTGCGATTAGGTGCCCAAATCAATGAGCTTTTGTAGCGCCACAGAACCTAACCGATTTCAGCACCCTGGTACCATCGTATGTGAGCATGTGTAAATATACCTCCCGGCGCGCGTTAAGAAGTTTCACTTAAATCACACTTCAATAATACATGTTGCTTTGTTTTTTTTACTTTTTTAAATTTTGGCAAATATTTTTTAACCACATATATAGTGTTTGGCTGGACCGTGAACCATGACTTGATCGTGGTATATCTAAAAATCTAAATATCAAAAATATGTATGGCATGTTCCCGTATAGGTAGAGGGCTGAAATTTTCAGGGGATGTAGCCGGGGTAAAAAGAAGATCCTGGACGAAAACAGGACGCCCCCCCCCATTTGGCCAGGCGTTGGGGGAGAAGGAAAAACTTAAAAAAATTGTGTGTGCTTAAGACCACAAGATAGAAGTGAAAACTTCAACAAGCGGGGTCATCGTTTGTCAGAATTTCGATCCGAGCCTTCGTTGCAGAGATGCGAGCGAAAACGGTTTTTCCCCCAAAATCCCCCCTTAAATTAGAGTCATGGTCCTCTGATCCCCCGTATGTTTTAAGGTGGCCCCCATGGCAAAATTTCGGCCCTGTACCTGTACGGGAACATGCCAGTAGAAGGAGCGTGACGCGTCTCATTCAAGCCCCACAAAAAAAATGCAAAACCCGCCTAAAGAAGTTTTCACTTCAATAATTAATTTCGGGAGAACGGGAAGAGGTACGGGGTCGAAATTTTTTTTAACTCTTCTATACTATCTAGAAACCTAGAATGGCTCCTTAACTGTCTGTTTCAGTGTAGATTTTTCAAATATACGAGAAAATTCTCTGGAATACTCCTGGCGTAATCCTAATGGGCAATTTTTTACACCACAAAAATCCAATACACTGATATAGATAATATTTTTAACCGTTTACTTGAATAAAACTTAATGTTTTATTTATTGGCATTATTTCAGAGGTTGAGGTTCGTTACAGTTCAGTCAAAAGTTGATTATAGAATAGTTCAGTTTTAGAAATTGAATTGCGCGCTTGTAATGATAGTATAAAATGTCGGGCGATAGCCTAAGCGTGTGACATCACAAATTTATGTTTCAGGCCTATCTCGCGTGGGTTACGGCTTTATACAACAATATATTTAAAGTAACGTAATCTAATGCAAGATAAAAATTGAAAAAATTACTAATTTTATCCTCAATATATTTTTTCTAATTTTGATTTATAAGGTGACATTTTTCATAATTGGCAGGAGTTTTGAGAAGTCTTGGATTTTGTGACATAAAGGCATCTCCAATTTTGCAAAAAAAAATACAATAGAAAGGGCATCTTATCGAGTAGTTTAAGCCAGAAAAAATTGCATAGAAGCACCACATTTCAGCTGAAAAAGGTCACCAAATTTGAGATTTGACAATTTGCGGCACCACTACACTAAAGCACTAAAAATATAGGCGATACATGGGCGTCGGAAGGGGGAGGGGGCAGTTGTCCCACCCTAAGCACTAGAAAATATCTATTATATTAACCTAACAAACATTTAAAAATTTCTTTTTGACTTTGGTTTTAGTGTCAAAATTTTGGATTGCTCCACCTTAGCTCACAAGCTGGCGACGCCCTTGAGGCAATCCGCAACACTCACCTGAAAATCAATTCTCGGGTGAAAATATTACCTAGGAGGCCTCTGTTTTGATTCGGCCCTAACTCAAAGCGACTAATAGCCTCATTAAATAAAACACAATTTTACATTGTAAATTTGTAAATATCCTCATTATGTCATTTGTCACAATAGCTAAAACGTCAATTCTTTTTTAAGAGAAATACTGTTGCCTGATTTATTCTTAAAACCCTTGATGTAGTTTCGCTTCCCCTTTTAAGAAGGTAGCAAAATTCATTAGCAAAAATGGTGCACAAGGAGTCTCCCTATCTCTTTGTTTTATTCAAGTGAATTACTGCAAATGCACAGAGATTTTACGAAAGGAACACATTATTCGATTGTATTCGTCAAATATATCATTTCACGCATTAGCCTCCGCTCGCTCCGGGAGCAAAACCAACAAGAACTAACCCAAAGTAAGGAAAATTATACTTATCCAACGAAGTTATTACTGTAGTCAACAGATTTTTTAAAAGTTTAATTTGAGTTAGTGTCTATTCATTTTGCCCCTGGAGCAAGCAGAGAGGGCAATGCATGAAATAGTATTTCGTACAAATTGGCAGACCGCTGCGCGTCGGGTCGCATTACACGTCCTTTTAAATTTTCCGTTTGAACAATTTTGTAATTAGTCGTCTTCCATAGATTCCCTAAGCCATCACTTAGAAAATGTGCATTGTTTAGCGACCTTAATTGTACCAGGGTTTCCCCGTGGGCTGCTAAAATGTGCTTATCCTTCCACCTGCCTAAGTGCCTAAGCACGTTCAGTTAGCAGTTCTAAACCAATCTAGCCTCAGATGTCGAACTTTGGAGGCTTTACTTCTGCTCACATGATTACCGGGATGGGACACAAATCCAGACGTTTTGGCAGCCTCTTTATTGACAAAAAATATATTCATTTTACCAAAAAATGACGGTTTTTGACATTAATTATAAAATGTGTCAATATTGGCAGGAAAACTGCTGCAGTTTCATTAATATAGCGATACCAATGTTCTATAATGTTGCGGAAATCCTGAGAGGAAAAACTGCACAGGCCTGGCCTTGAGGATTACCGGAGCTTGTGTGAAAAACGCCGCAAGTTTTTTCGGACTGTACAGGTTGCCCGAAGTAGAATTGAAATCGATTTGATAATTCCGCGCATGCCGGAATTGCACAGGCCGACTGGAGCGTGCATGCGTGATGATTTGTGACCGTTGTTGACGCCGCCGGCTAGGCTTCCCGTGCTTTGACATTTGACAATACTTTAATATTTAACGGATTGAAATAATTTAGTTTGGTGTTATAGTATTGTGTCAACATGTCTCGCGGATTTCATTGCTATTTATGAGTCCGAAACGTGTCTTTGGCAGGCTATAAGTAAGGATTATCATGATAGAATAAAAGAAGGAGCCTGATGGGTATCTACATCTGATTCAAAAACTGAAATCTACTGAACCGCAATAGCTAATCGCATAATGATATTCCTTTTTCAATTAGTGGTGTTACCATAGCTATGAGATCTTTTGGCACTACCTTGAATCCTGAAACCAGATTTATATAGCAAAACACTCTTTTTTTCAGCCATTCTTTACATCATGTTTTTCTATTAATACGCGTTGTTACGCCACTTTTGCCATGATGTATTGCTAGTAAAAGACCGGGAATAGCAAGACAATCGTTTGATGACGCCATATTTGCTGCTGAGTTTGTTGCTATAGAAACTGAACTGAACTGAAGGATTTTCTCAACGTGTGTGGAGCCAGGTGGAGCCGTGTGTATTCAGGCCATATTGCTGCCATCAATGAGGATATGAACGCCATCGTAGAATGGATGAGGAAAATAATGTCCAGCTTAACGCCGGAAACTCCGGAAAGACTCAAGCAGCTGTCTTCTCAAGAAAAGCAAACACCGCAGGACCTGATTTATCAATGACAAAGACTGACTCTGGCCTCATCCATAAGCTTGCTGGGCATCAACGTAGAAAACGACATGTCTCGGCGTAATCACGTCACTAAAATCGCCAAGGCAGCAGCACAAAAGCTAGGAGTACTCTCAAGAAAGTTGTATATACCTTATCAGCTCTTACTGCTCTATAAGGCCCAGATAAGACCATCTCTGGAATACTGTTTCCATGTGTGGAGCTCGGCACCTAAACACTTGCTCAAGATATTTGACTCGATACAGAGGAGAGAAGTCCGTCTTGTGGATGACCCAGAGTTGACTAAAGACCTTTATAGCCTTGAACATCGAAGAAAAGAGGCGGACCTCTTTCTTTACT
Organism: Pissodes strobi; assembly: GCA_016904865.1. Classification (NCBI taxonomy): domain Eukaryota; kingdom Metazoa; phylum Arthropoda; class Insecta; order Coleoptera; family Curculionidae; genus Pissodes; species Pissodes strobi. The sequence continues at coordinate 359,453 of MU182124.1, forward strand.
ATCGATACTACTACTACGGAAGGTGTTCGAATCAGCTGGCACTTATGATTCCATCCAGAGTTGTGCCACACAGAAACACTCGTCAGACACAAGCTGCTCATCAACATACGATTCAGCTGAGAACACCTAGGACGTCCCTCTTGCGGGACTCCTTTGTCTGGAGGACTGCCTCACTCTGGAATGGACTTCCGAGTAACGTATTTCCCGAAAACTACAACCTACAGCACTTCAAGTGCAACGTCCACCATCTTCTCCGCGCACGCACTGCTCGTTGACTGGCATAGGAGTTTCCTTTTGTGTGTGTGCCGAACATAAAACAAGTAAAATTCTTAAGGCCATGCCTGTGCAGTTTTGAGTGTGAGTGGGCCCTTTAAGGCAAATTGTTGCCTACTTTTCCACTTCTGCTTTATTGAACATTTCTCTATCCCCCTCTTCGGTTCTGGCCCCAGAGTATAAATTGCCTAAGTGTTAATTTAGTGACCCTAAATATTCAATAAAATTGAAGTGGAGAAATAAGTAATAATTTGCCCATACCAGATTGATTCCCACGAAATTAGTTACTCAATATAGGGCCATATTGGTTTGCTCATATTCGTGGATACTGTTTATAAATTTATAAATGCTAAAAATGTATAAGTATTTATAAATGTTCTACGCCATTTTTTATGACAAATTCCTTGCGTAAAAATTTTAAGTAAAACTAAAGTGACCATATTTCGAAAAGTAGAAAGCGGGACAAGTGTCCACGACAGTTCTTGCTGGTCGCGCCCCCGTAGCGAGCGAAGCGAACGGAGGTCTATGCGTGAAGTGAAATAATAGTCAACGTTTCATTGGTATCATTAGTTGCCTTGCTGCGGCTAGCTTTAAGTGTAATGCCAGAATGACACATTATATTGACAATGACGATCACATTATATTGATATTATGACACAAATGACAATAGGAACAAAACATTTAAATCAGGTTAAAAGGCTAGAAACCTACCCCCAAAAGGGCTAAGTGGCCAACACTGGACAAAATCAAAAGCATGGAGGGAAGGAAGCTAAAATATTTTCTTTTCTTTACACGTTTTCTATTAAACTTGAAATAGAAATAAACTGAACATGTAATAGTTATTTTCCTAACAAGTGCGCAAAGTGATACTTTTCCGCACGCGACTGATGTTGACCGAACGACGCCAAGCGGAGTTCGGCCAATCAGTCGAGTGCGGAGAAGTCACTTTGCGCAAGTGTTAGGAACAATATTTTTTCTACGAGCGCGGTCCAAACAAGCACAAAATAATAATGACCCGTATTTAAATAAAAGAAAAAGTACCTGTCAATTATACCTACTGTTGCTTTACATGACTATTATTGTTGACCTGACATGACTTAAAAATATATGGTTTTTGGTTTAAGTTGTAATATCGCGAATTACGGAAGCTTTGAGAGAAAAGGGAATGATTAAGAGTTAAAACGGTTTTCTTATGTTGCATAAATAATTCGATCAATCACATTTTTCTTCCACGTGCCAGGATACATTCAGGTAAATCTTGGGGTCATTAGAACTATCCATTTTCTTAAGGCTTTCTAGCGACGCTGAGGATTATGTTTTTTGGGATACTTCGTTTTACACCTAGATTTGTTTAAAATCTGTCAATCTGACAATTATAAGTATTGTTGCTTGACATAATTTTTTACTACTATACCGAGGATTTCAAAATATATGGTTTTTGGTTTAAGATACAATATCGCGAATTACGGAAACTTTTAAGGAAAAGAGTATAATTAAAACGGTTTCTTATATTGCATAAAAAATTCAAAAGGGTAAAGTTTCTAAAAATATATGAACATTTTCTTGTCTCTGGTGATTTTAGAGAATTTTACTTTCCCGCACATTTTCCCGCATAGCGTGCGGGAAAGTACTACTTTGCGCACTGAGTAGCGTGCGCAAAGTAGCTACTTTGCGCACGCTCGTAGAAAAAATATTATACTATACTAGGCTTGCCATACGTCCGTTTTTTCAAGGGGCAGTCCGTTCTTTTGAGGGCGTCCATTTGTCCGGTCTGTTATATTCCCGCATCCGTTTTTAACATTTGCCATAAAACATTAAATTAAATTCGATCCTAACTGAACTTTTAATTTAATTAAGCTGGACATTTACCAAATAAATACAAATACAAATAATGGCAACCCTAATTTACTATAATAATTATACTCTAATAAAGAAACAAGAATACGTAGGCATTATGTATTTAATAATAAAACTAAAACCTAATACAAATATTTCTCTTGTTGATGAATAGTATTTAATAAAGTGTTGTTACGCCACTATAAAAAATTATTTTTAGGAGCTAAAATGAAATAATTATAGACCATTTTTTAAATCGGACAAAAGCGGGACAAAATCGGGACACATGTTAAATCGGGACTAGTGCTTTAAAATCGGGACTGTCTCGCCTGAATCGGGATGGATGGTCACTTTAGGGAAAACTAGTTAAATCCTTACCGCTACGAAAATGAAGGAAACGTTACAACGTATAAAATGTTGGTTTCAATTAAAACTAAACTGGTACATTAAATTTCGTATTTAAAACGTAGACGCGACAAGGCAACACTGCAGACTTGGCTGCTATTGATAAGAACGGCAATAGTAGTTTTTCTTCTAGCTAATGTGCCCAGCAATTTATTTTGTTTTGCAGTTTTGCATACATGAGAGGAGAGATTAGTAACTGATAACGAAATCTCCACACTAATTAATGACACTAGGCGTTTATTCGACAGTTTCAAGCACAGATAGATCTGTGGTTTCAAGTGCGCTTGAAAGTGAAAGCCGCTACGGATTAACTCTCAATCCGACTGAAAATGACGGTATAAACACTATTAACTTTCCTAGCGGCTTAGAATGTTCAAGTCAAGTCCAGAATATTTTAATCATGCCTAACTTCTGACCTATAAGAAATAACATCGTATGCATTTAAAATTAAGAGGTTAGTTTTTGTTTATGTTTTATTATCTAGAGTACCTATATCAATATGTTGTGAGAATGAGCATAAAGAAGAAATTGTTTTCAATATTTAACGCCAAATACTTAGTTACACATCTTTATGCAAGCGCGGAAAACTGGATTCAAAGAGGACTGGTACTCGATATTCAAGCTGAAGCTCTGAATCGAGCTTCAATTTGCAATTATATCACTTTGAAGTGCGCTTGAAACTGTTGAAATAGAAGGAAGTGCGTAAGTGCGTAAGACCTTTCCCGTGCCTTTCACCGTTTGGACATTAGTTTTTTTTCCAGGGCGAATTCGGGAAATATTTATTGAGGTTGCTGCTCTCTTACTTCACTGATGACAAAATGGATGTTCGAATCAACGGAATAAATTCTATCCGTACTTAAATATAGATTTGCGCTTAACTCTTTCAAGTCAAGGTAGGTATTTATGAAAAAAAAAAATCCTAGAAGGGCACCACCTTAAAAACCATATATTTATATTTTCAGGTCTACAAGCGAACAAAAAACTAAAAGATAAAAGTAAAGAAACTAAAAATTTTTGTAAAAAATATGTGATTTAATTTTTGTACCCCATATATTTTCTGACAACGATAACGAATATCTTGTCAGGAAATTTGTAGGAAACATCTGGAAAATCACGTTTTTCTTTCAAGTTTAAAAATCTGATGCTCCACCCTTTTCCAAGATAAAAATAATGAACAAAAAAGCCCGTAGAACGATGGCTGCTAAAAATTTCCCTTTTTGATCCAGCAGCTTAATATCTTCAGCACGTTTAATTTTCAGACAAATATACATAAGCATTCACAGGCAGAATTAATAATAATTAGCTTTTATATGTAAAGCAATGCAAATACAGAAATACAGAACGTTTCTTTACGTAGCTTGCCAACCTTTTCATTTAAAGCGATTAGGAAATTTGGGACGATGAACTTCCTTGCACCTGTTTTAGTTTTAAAAATAGACATATTTAATTATCTGTGCGTTATATTTTTTGGTACACCAAGATGTTTCTATTAGAGCAGCAAGACACGACGATATTTAAGACTTACAAATTTGTTTAGAAAAAGTTTAGATTAAATACTGCAAACTATTCAGTTAATTATCATCATTTCTAAAGCGTGAACTTGAACTTGGGAAATGTTATTTAAACTATCAGAGAAAATTTATCAATAATTCAAGCAATGGTCAGCATTAATTAATCTCATATAATTTTTTCAAACCGGTAGATTTCGATTTCATACTTATGCCATACAGATTTCATGTCTCACACCTAATCATTTCGTTCAGTGGCGTAGTACTTCGGTGCGGCCCTCCTGGACGTTCAACTGGCGCCAAATACTTCGCTGAAAACAGTTTTGGTGCCCCAGCGTATTGCCCTGCACGGGCAGGCCCGCTTCGGTCGGGCTGCACTTTGTATTTTAAAACCGAGCCGGGCCGGGCCTGGCGTGCCTAAAAAGTCACTGAAAGCCGGAATGCCCTCTTTCAGTCCCTATGACATCAAAGAATATTTTTTTACTAAAAGTATGATCACAGCTTAACTTTATGCCCAGGGTTGCCAATTATTCAATGATATATTGTATTATACAATGTAAAAGCTAATATAGGACGCAAAAATATTTTTAATTTATTATCGATATCAATATATTAAATCGAGTAAAATTTTGAACGCTATCTATTCCGATCCGGAAAGAAACGATAACGATATTGTGTACAATAAAATACGATACATTTTAAGGGTTGCGACAATAATTCCCTATTCGTCATCTAGCAACACTGGTCTATGGTGAGTGTCTTTTTAGCAATATAACGGCCTAAAGGTGTTATTTATAAAATAGAGTAAAATAGAATCGGATCGGGCCGGGCCGGGCCTATCAATTTATAAACTCGGGACGGGCATACTCGGGCCGCGCTATAGTGACTGATTCTCGTACCAGAGTCGGGTCGGGCCGGGCCTGAAAAATTCGGTCCGTGCGGGGCTCTACCCTAGTAGAGAACAAATAATATCGAGTAGAGTCACTCAGCAAAATCGTTTTGATGTTTTTGCATCAAACGCAAAAGCCGCCGCACACCTGCAGCACAATATAAATCAGCAAGCAGTCTGTCGAGAGAGATTCAAAAAGTAATCGCTGCTGTAAAATTATTTCCTTGGTTATTATTTCAACACCACCCGATAGTACACAATCTTAGGGCATTTGCACACTGACGGTATACTGTCCCTCGTAGCCGAGCCACACCGGGCCATGAACCAGATTGATCCGGATTCGCGCCGATGCCAAACACTGTCGGCAAAATTGGAAATTTGTCTCCAGTGTACCATTCTTAAGTTTTTTTTGCCCATAAATCTATTGCTCTGTTTTGTTATCTAAGTGAATTCTATGCCACCTCTTCTCACTCATCGAGTTCTATTGCCTAAAAGCTACATAACCCCTACATCAGCGTTACTCAAAGTGTGCTCCGCGGAGCCCCGGTGCCCCACAAAGCCGGAGGCTTTAGGTCTCCGCCGCAGTCATAATAAAATGAATACATGTATTACATATTGTTAAGTAAGCGCCCGACCTATTACATCGAAATGTTACACATACGCTACCATTCGCTCCAGGACTATAAGCGATCGAATGACCTCGGTTTGCCGCGCCGCTTCTCGTTGACGCGTAGTATGGCTGCCCGAAGTTTCTGGGGAACTCGAGATTATATAATAATAATATAAAGGAGGATTGTTTGGCGCGGATAATTAATAAATCAAGCAACGTACCGCAAAATTTACTCGCACCACGCTATTTTATGTTCGTAGTGGTTGGAAAGCCTTGTATTTCGTGCGTGAAGAGATTCTATGTGTCACAAAATTGGCCAAATCAAATTAGTGTTAAAGAAGAATGGAGCGTTGGCTTAAAGGTGTTGCAATAAAAATAAAATCATCCACGGAGGGTTCACAAATGGTTCGCTTGCATGATGCATTAAATTCAAATCAAGGTGATATGACGGCGTCAAGTTCAAGTTCCATGGTTTCAAGTTCAAGTAGTAAAATATCTAATGACACACTAAACGAAAGCGAAAAAACGAAAGTATGACGGATCATACATTAATCTGGGATTTGTTGGTTCCAACGGCTCACCTCTCTGTATGTTGTGCAGCAAACTAATTTCTAATACTTCGATGGTGTCTGCTAAGATGCGCCGACATACATTTAGAAACTGTGCATCCACATCCAGACTTCAAAGAATTTTTTGTACGTAAAAAACAACAATTATTAGGAAGCCAAAAAACTATGACGTATGCGACTCAGACTGTGAATGAAAAGGCCACGGAGGCGTCGTATTTGGTTAGTTACAGCCTTGATTGACAGCATTGCCCAAGCAGGAGAAGCGCACACTATCGCTGAAAAGTTAATAAAACCATATGTGGTAGACATAACACAATGTATGCTCGACGAAAAATCTGCAAAGCATCTTTCTGCAGTGCTGTTTTCGAACGATACAGTTTCGCGCCGGATTGGGGATCTGGCAGGATACATAAAACAAGAACTGGTTGCACGGCTTCAAAATAACAAATTCGTCTTGCAAATGGATGAGTCCACTGATGTTGCTGGACTGGCCATCTTGCTAGTAATTATGCGATATACATATACACATTCACTCGAAGAAGACTTGCTTATATGCTCATCGCTGCCTACTAACACAACCGGAGAAGACATTTTTAACATGATTAACATATTTTTTAAAGAAAACCAACTCGATTGGAATGATTGCATCGATATTTGTACCGATTGAGCCAAGGCAAAGACAGGTAGAACAGCAGGAGCAGTAGCACGAATCAAAATGAAAGCGCCAAATTGTCCCTAAATAGCACAAATATTTTATAAATATTTTAAAAAAATATTTGTTAAATATTTGCGTGACAGATTTTTAAATATTTAATAAATATCTGTTTTAAATATTTATTTTATATATACATATTTGAATTATTTATTTTACATATGTTTTAAATATGTATTTAATATTTTTTGGAATTATTTGTTTTATATATATTTAAACTCGATCTTGAATATTTATTTCATAGTTTTTGAATTATTTGTTTTGCATTAGAAGGGATCTTTTTGGAATGGGACTAATGGGAGTAACAAACATACCTTGCTGTTACATAAGAGACTATAACAAATAAAAAATAAACTAAAATTAGTTTAACACGTACACGAACCTGCACAAAACAACAACAAACAACTTCCAACGATTTACCAAAAAACTGTTCCTCACTGTATCACAAATATTAGGGCAATCGTATAAAATAACTTGAATTATTAAACAGAAAAAAGACGAAACCCCGATAAAGTAAATTGAAAAACAGCCTCGAAGGGAATGTGGTGTGGTCATATATATATATAAACTACTTTTTTTTTTTAAGTATATGGGTGTGGTGTGTGGAGTGTGCTTCCCATTCCTAACCTAACAAACAACAAAGCGGGATACTGGGATAGTCGGAAAAACGACCGACGCGCCGCGCCGTGGTCAGCCACAAAGTGAGGCAGAGTGAAATAAACATGAGTTCCAAAATATTTATTTAATATTAGTTAAATATTTGCAATAAATATGTTTTTATAAATGTTTTCTAAATATTATTGGTTCTACTAAAATATGAAGTTCTTTGAGAAACCACGGAAATCACAGCAATTGATCAATGCAATGTCTTACTATTAATAATAGTAAGTAGTGAATTTACAAATATTTATTTAATATTACCTAAATATTTCCAACAAATATTTTTTTGGAAATATTTCCTAAATATTTTATTTTGCTAAAAAATATTTAATAAAGATATGAATATTTTTAAAATATTTATAAAATATTAAGTGCTATCAGGGCGTAGTTCCAGCCATTGCATACTGCATAGACAATCACTCGCGGTTAAGAAAATGCCGCCAAACCTAAAATTGGTTCTTGAGGAGGCGGTAAAAATAATTAATTTTGTCAAGTCACGTCCACTGCAATCCCGATTGTTCTCAATATTATGTGAAGATTATGGTAGCAATCATAAAACACCATTGATCCATACTGAAGTGAGATGATTGTCTGGGGGTAAAACTTTGACAAGGCTTTTTGAAATAAGAACAGAATTAGAAGCTTTTCTTACAGATATTCCTTTTAATTTAAAAGACCGTTTGTCCGATAAAACCTGGTTATTTAGACTAGCATTTTTAGCAGACATGTTTGGAAAACTTGACGAATTAAACCTGTCACTACAAGGAAAGCAGACAACAGTTTTCAATGCTAACAACAAAATAACCGCCTTTAAAAGAAAATTAGATTTTTGGATTATTTGTTTTGGTAAGAGGGAAATAGAAACCTTTTCATTGTGAGTTCCTTAGTCACCTTAGTCTTAGTGACACAGAAATATTTCAAAATGAAACATTTGTTGAATTGGTGCAATGTCTCAATGATCTGCGAGCGACTTTTGAATCTTACTTTCCTTAAGAACAGAATACGAAACTGAAAATAAACTCATGGATTCAAAACCGTTTTTCATCCAAATTGCAGAAGCCTGAAAATATGTCAAATCAGATCTATGAATCATTTTTAGAAATGACATCGGACATAAGCATGGAATCATTGTTCAAAAAAATTTCACTGAATGATTTTTGGTGCAGGGTTCGTGATGAATATCCACAACTTTCCACAGAGGCTTTGAATGTTCTTCTGCCGTTCCCAACAACGTACTTGTGTGAAACGGGATTTTTAGCATATACACCTACAGCTACAAAAATAAAATACCGCAATAGAGTGGATGTCGAACCAGACATGAGAATTTAACTTTCTTCTATCAAGCCTGATATTACCCAGTTAATGAGGAATAAAAAACAATTTCATGCCTCCCATTAAATGAACTTGGTTTTATCATTTGCTTACTAACATACTACTTACTGTATCTATATTTTTTTGTATGATTATTAATAAACAATACACATATAACTGGTTTTGCTTTTAGTTTAAAAGGGTTCCGTTACCAAAAAAGTTTGAGAACCGCTGCCCTACATCATCCAGCAGTGAACCAAACAGCATCCAGAATAACCGCGTTTAGTAAATCATCAAATATAGTTAGGTGAGTCAGGTCAACGCACAACCCGATCATCGAAACCTACCCCTAAAAGCACATTGATATCATCTTATAGACCTGCCTTGTCCACTATTAAATAAAAACTAGATAAAGTTCTTTAAGCACCTCTGTAATAGAGACGGACGGTAAAATAAGTATAGCAGCATCTGTTGTTTATAGTTTTGCAATCCCATTTAGATACCTTCAGCTACCAGGAGATAAAGGTTTATTTTTCAAATGTTATAGCATTGATGTTTGAAGCCTGATTTACTGATTCATCTTTATTCCCTTACAGTTCTACCGTGAGAAATATTCACTTCGTGAAAAATTGTATTAAAAAAAAAATTGGTTCCCACAAAATAACCATGTTAGGTCTGCAAACCCCCACACCAAAAATATACTTACTTGCCTACTTGCGCACAAACTGCTGAATCCGCACACACGGCCGCTCTCTTGAATAGACGCATGACTGAGTTCGACGGAGGCAATGGTTTGGTGGGGTTTTCCGGAGTGAGCTGAGTGTCGTCATCTTGCAAGCTCGATTTTCCGAAAGCTCCCGAATAATAAGCCGCTATGATTAAGGCTATTATGACCAGAAGAGCGACGGCTCCAAGTACATAGCGCTTCTTAACCTGGGGGCTGAAACAAATAATTCAGATAGCTACGTTAGTTTGATGAAGTTTATTGTGGAATTTGCTAAATAAACGTTCTGGGGGAACCCCCAGATCAGTTTTACCACATCGTTGACTTATCCTGAATGTAACATTTTTGAATCTTTTAAAAAACTCATATGATATTATGTGCAACATTGAAACTTGTGCAAAGATAATAATTAAAATTTATTAAATATTCGGTATTTTCTAGAAGCCATCAGGGAAAATATTTCTAACCCAAACAACCACCGATGATAGATTCTTATAAATAAATAATATACAATTTCCATTTTTTTTTATTATTCTTATTGCTGTCATGTTGCCATTTTATTAGTGATCGTTGCGTTGGGGTAAAGTAGACGTATTCAAAGTTTCTCAAGATACACTCAGTTCCAAAAAAATGACGCACCTAATTTTGGTTGCAATTTTGAAGCCTTGTCATTTGGACCGATTTAAATTTAATTTTTTATTTATTGGTATAGGTAATTTCTTTGTCTTTCAAAAAAAAATAAATTAAGGAGGTGGACAGTTTTTCAAACCCACCTGGATGGTAGTGGCAAAACTCGAATCATGTTTTTGTTTTAACTTTGCAATACGTTATTAAATTCTGATTAAACCTTTCGCCAGTCCTTGTTCCCGCTCTTTTTCTTCCATCCACCATTTTAAAGCAAAACCTTGACTCTTGACTCATCCGTAAACAAGACAATCGACCGTTCAGCAGTATTCCATTCTCCCTAATTTTCGACGTCTACATACCCTCTGCTTACTTACTGCAACACCATGAATTTGGCGAAGATCATGTTGAACATTTACCGCAGTATTTGATCGATTCCATAAAATCAGCAATCTCAAGTATATCAGCAAAAAAGCTGTAATTCAGACAATTTCAAAGATAAATCAATGAATTAAAAAGCAAAATGCTCGTAAAAGAAGCATTTTTCATATCCAGTGTAAGCACTTTCTATTCCATTACTTGATTAACACACAGAGTGAGTCAAAAATTAAGAAAAAAACATGGTTCGAGTTTTTCCACGATCGTTCAGGAGGCTTTGAAAAACTTTCCACCTCTTTAATTCCTTTTAAAGACAAAGGAATTTACCTACCAACAAATAAAAAAAATAATAATCAGTCGATTCGTTCAGAAATGACAAAGCTTCAAGATTGCAACCAAAATTAGGTGCGTCACTTTTTTTGGAACGGGATGTATTAAGGGTAGATGTTTTTGGGTTAGTCCAACCGGTAATACACGTATATAAAGCTATAATATGAAACCATAATTTTCTGAACCTTCCTTTGCAAGGGAAATGTGGAAGGTACAATAATTTCTTGATCAAACTCAAAAAACCATTTTTCTTAATATTTATTGGCTATAGCAATTCATAATGTATGAGATAAATCATGTTATGTTTAATAACGAACTAAATAGAACCTGTGTGTGCTTCACGAAAGCCATGAACTTTTAAATAAAAAAAAAAAAAAAAAATGCGAGGCATCCCATCGATATCGGTAGATCTATTTTAAATCTGGTTTCAGTGTAGTGTTTTTAACTTCCTGGTTCGTAGCCTCGTTTTTTATTTAGCTGTGTCGATTATATCGGGTTAACTGAATTAATAATAGACGATACAGTTAGACTTTGAAATACATTTCATCAGACCGCTGCCAGTGAACTTATCACTTCTACATCAGAGCTAAATGATAAAAATAACGATAATAGGGGAAATATAATCGTTTTTTTCATCTACATCTCCTTTTCGTACGAGAATATTGCTAAAAAAACTCCCTCGATAGGAGTCACGTTTTAAATTTATCGAAACCTACCGTACAATCATCGTATTTTGTAATTCTAAAACCTTCAATATTTCGAAAATCGTTAAGTTTTGCAGAATTTAATTATATTACATTTAGCATGTGCCCTGCTTTTTTGAAACCCATGTATACATGTGTAAAAGAAGATGAAATCAAACAACTTTTGTTCGGAATATTTTTTCTAGTTTTAGAGATAATAGACATTGCCATTTAAAGAGTTATGTGGATCATCCTGCAGTTTCGGACGAATTTGCATTTAAAAATTGAAAAAAAAAAATGAATTTCGAAATTGGTGACTAACTCTCAGAAAAACTACATCGAGCAAATAAACTTGCTTATCTTTTTGGTGCTTTTTAACTGCGCTATTTTGAGTTTAAATATTTTTCATTTGGTAACATCACATTTTCTTATTTTTGTTCACCCAGATTTTAACTACATCAAAGTGTTTTTTCTATAAGCGCCAACTTTTATCCATAATAACATTTTATGATAAATAAGATAAAAGAAAGTTTAATACGTTGCATACTTTTAGCTTTATTTTTTAATGACTAAATTAACTAATGAAAAGTTCCTCCGAAACATACATGGTGTTTCAAAAAAGCAAGGCACATGCAAACTTTGTTTTTTTTTATCTAACGTACCACATTTTTAATGATATTGAATTTTCTATTAAATTCTGTATATTTTTCATGTATCAAAACTTAACGGTTTTCGAAATATTGAAGGTTTTAGAATTACGAAATATTATGATTTTCTTAGATCACCAGACATTTTATTAAAAATATAAAAATTGTCACACTTAAGAACTAAGGGTGAGTTCTCATGTGCGTAACTTGACATTACGGGCGTAAAAGCGTAACCAAATACTGCACGCTGATTGGTCGTTGTCAATCATTTTAAAAAAATTGACGTTACGCTGCCGATACGCAAGTAGTTCGTTCTTGTTAAGCATTGTGGTTAGAGTTAAGCAAGTGACACTAATTGTTTCTCTAACACCATTGTATTTAGGTATTTCTGATCCAACAATAAGTGATTATTCCTTAAATAGGTTATGTTTGTTTGTTTACATATGATGCAGAATTTTTGCACTAATGCAATAGTGAGGAAAGTGATCAAAAACTCTTAACTAATTGTGATAGTTGTGGCCGAGCACTCCACAAACTTGTTTGTTCTGGCTTAAATGCATCTGAGATCAAGGTAATAGATCTAAAAGGCCGTTGCACATTGAAGTTTTTGTGTGAGGACTGCCAGTCGGGACTACTTCAAGTTCCAAAAATTTAAAAAGCAATATATGATCTACGGCACAACTTACCATCTTAAAGACAGATTCAGCAAAAAATACTACCCCACAAATCTCATCGGACTCACCGAGTAGAGCTTCCGAGGATAATATTCTGAGCGAACTTCAAGACCGCCAGTCCCGAGCTAATAATTTGATGATCTCTAATCTTCCAGAACAAAACAATGATATGGATGATGTAAAGAACTTAATTGGTACCGTTATGAACATCCAAGCTCCGATAAAGGGCGTTATGAGAGTGGGCAAACCAAACAAAAATGGTCGCCGATCACTAAATGCTATATTCCAGAACAAGGATGATGTCCAGAAGATTATGAACCGGCATAAACTGAAGAACCAAAGTGTTTATATAAATCTTGACCTTACAGAAAAGCAAAGGGAGGTGGAGTCACGGGTCAGGAATGAACTTACCCACAAAGAGTTTCCAGCGGTGAGACAAACATTCAGATTAGGTATTTTAAGGGTGTTCCCAAAATTGTCCCAAAAAACTAAACTTTTCATCTACGAAGCCTTCATTATGCAATATACTATCAGAACGTGCGTGGACTACGCACGAACCTCCACCATTTTTTGGAAAATGTTCAGGATTGCCACTATGATGTGTTGCTCTTCACGGAAACATGGCTAAACGACAGTTTCTATGATGCAAAGTTAAATCTTCCACAGTATACCATCTATCGTAAGGATCGTTCCAGTGACACAAGTGTGCACGGAAGGGGAGGAGGTACCTTATTTGCTGTTAACAAAAGTATCACTAGTAAGCGCCTGACGGTACCTACCTAAGAACATTGAACAAGTCTTTGTTACCATTGGGTCAGCCCATGCAAGTTTAGTTTTAGGGGCCATCTATTTTTCACCAAGATCGACCGCCACAACTAATGCAACTTTTAGTGATAGCCTGAATAGATTGGCATCAGAATTTCCAACCTCTACTTTTTGTGTGATGGGAGATTTTAATCTGCCCCATGAGACATGAGAAACGAATGCCTTGAGTTCAACAGTTATGGCGGCTCATGGGACCGCACCCGATGAAGTCGCATCCATAGAAGAACTCTCTAATGTTTGTTTATATAATAATTTCTTCCAAGTTAATTATATACTTAATGCAAATAATCGTCTGTTGGATCTTGTACTTGCACAGGATCAGACTACTCCTGTTTGTGGGGCCGATCATGTTTTGATTCCTCCCGATATCTATTATCCACCCCTATGTGTCGACCTAAGTGTCAATGTGATGGAGAGAAGTGATATACTGAGCTTTGAGGGTTTCTATAGAGATTATAAGTCAGCGGACTTCTTAGAAATAACCAAATTTTTAGACAGTTTTAATTGGGACTATTTGGTCTGTGTTAAATCACTTGATGTTATGCTTAATGTTTTTTATGAAATTTTGTACTTATGTATTGATTGTTTGTACCTTTAAAAAAATATTCTGCTAGAAAATTCCCAGTATGGTATTCATTAGAACTGAAAACTGCATTATAACTAAAAAAATTGCCTACAGACGATATAAATCCACAGGCTCTTTGACAGAATACAGGAAATTTTCTAGGCTTAGAGGGTTGTGCAAGGAACTGCCTCGAAATTGTTATGTATTTTATATAAATAACGCCGAGCGATCCATATTCTCTAATTTAAAACAATTTTGGACCTTTGTGAACCAGAAACGCAACAATAAACCTTATCCTAGCGAATTTATATATGAAAATAGAAAAGGTTGCTCAGGACAGGATATGGTAAATACGTTTGCTGACTACTTTGCTACTGTTTATTCTAAAAATACTAATAATGTTCCTTTTAATTGCCGCTCCAACACGGACATGAACATTTCCAGTTATAACATTCAAATATCCCAAATTCCCAAATCTACACAAAACTTTCTTCCCTTGATGTTAACAAGGGACCTGGGCTTGATGGCTTGGCACCGCTTTTCTAAAAGACCTGCAGTTTTAACTTGTCCAGACCCTTTATTTCATATTTTTAATCTATCCTTGTCAGGTGGAGATTTCCCGGAATTTTGGAAAGTTAGTTTCATAACCCCCATATTCAAGGCGGGTAACAGGTTCTCTGTCGAAAATTATCGACCGATAGGCATCTTGAGCATTATTCCGAAAATATTTGAAAGCCTGGGTATGCGATTTTCTTACTCCTATGCTTGATTCCCTTCTGATTGACCAGCAGTTTGGTTTTCGTCCACGTAAATCCACTGAGCTGAATCTTTTGACTCATGTGGACTACCTGTCGGGTGCCTGTCAAGTAGATACTATCCATACTCATTTCTCCAAGGCACTTGACAGCGTGTCCCATGACATATTGTTGAAGAAACTCTGGGGGATTGGTCTTAATGGATCTCCTCTTTCCTGGTTTGAAAGCTATTTGTCTCAACAGAGGCAAGTTGACAGAATTGGTAACTTTCACTCATATGAGGAGTGCCGCAAGGCTCCCATTTGGGGTCCATTGTGTTTAACATATTTATTAATGACATTCATGAATCTATCAAACATTGCCAGTTTCAGTTGTTTGCGGATGACTTAAAGTTAGCTACTCGTGTTGTCACTACTGATGACTGTGAAAGGTTGCAGCATGACGTTGATGGCTTGGTTCAGTGGTGTGAGCGAAACGAAATGGCCCTAAACCAGATCAAAAGCAAAACTATATCTTTTCATCGTACCCGAAATCCAATAGATTTTAGATATTCTGTTAATGGTGTGCCTCTTGAAAGAATTAAATAAGGTTTAAGGCTGTGTACACGTGGAAGTAATTGAATTGAAACTTTGTATTTCGTGCAAAATCTTTAATAATAATAAATTGCAGAGCGCTTTCGGCCCTAGGCCATCATCAGTGCTTCTTTGTCAGGAACCAGCACAGTCGAGTCAAACAATCGAACTCTTGGACACCACACCACATAGGTTGAATATTGAAATTAAAATTACATCACAAATCACATAGAAAGAGGGGGGTGTTATAACCCATTATTCAATTATGCACGGCAACATCTTTAACGACTTGACCCTTTGCGGTTTTTTTTGAAAGAATTACTGAGGTAAGGGATCTGGGAGTGACCCTTCACTCATCCTTAAACTTCGTTCCCCACTTGACTGGTGGTAAGCAAGGCTTTGCAGATGCTGGGTTTTGTTAGAAGGTGTACAGCTGATTTCAACAGCATAGCTGTTGTGAACTGGCTGTATTTTGCACTGGTGCGTCCTTACTTGGAGAATGCTTCATGTATGTGGTCTCTCTACTATAATGTTCACAAAAGTTCACTTGAAAGAGTTCAAAAGAAATTTATTAGACATGTATCATTTAAAACAAACATGGCTGAATACACGTACGAAGATATGCTTTTGCAACTTAATATTATACCAATTTTAACTCGCCATTGTAGAAAAGATCTCACATTATTATATAACATTCTTCTTAATAAACTTTCCGCTCCTGAACTTCTAAGTAGAATTGGCCTTCATGACTACTCGATCCAATTTGAGCTTTTTCAGACCCTTACACATAACTAATTACGGTTATAATACTTTTATTTCTAGAGCCTACCGCCTGGCAAACGGTTCTCTCCAAGTTGATTTCTTCTCTGAACCCAGTCAGTTTATGAAGCAACTTAAGCGCGAAATTATGTGATTATTTTTGTTCCTTTTTTTCTCTTTTTTCTGTAGTCGATGCCCTTTTAAGGTAAAATTTATTATTGTTATTGTTATTTTTGTTTTTACTATCATTGACATTACTATTGTATTGCTAAGAT
Organism: Pissodes strobi; assembly: GCA_016904865.1. Lineage (NCBI taxonomy): Eukaryota > Metazoa > Arthropoda > Insecta > Coleoptera > Curculionidae > Pissodes > Pissodes strobi. The sequence goes on from MU182124.1 coordinate 376,037, forward strand.
TTTTTTAGTGAATCTGAAAATGTGACTAGCTTTTGTTTTTACACTGTAAAACATTTTGATAATTAAATCCACTTTTAAATAAGCTCCGGAAATACTAGGAATTTTAGAACTTTCTAAACGGCATATTGCACTTAAATGCGCAATTTTGTCCTAATTTGACCTACACTATATCTCTTACGGTTTCCGAGATCCCTATACCTACCTAGACTCGAATTCGAACCACCCTGTACACAACATATTAAAAATGAAGACATCCGCTTTGTTATGTCCATTTCAGCAATGTGTTTAATTAAACGTTTCATATGTAGATGTTTTAATTTTTGTTTTTATTATTTAAAAAAGCCAAGAAGATAATGTTGGGTTTTCTCAAAGTTGGCCCTTAATGGGTTGAAACATGATTTTCTTTATGTAAATAATTAGGAACCCTATTCTTGAATTTGATATATGTCGGGGTAAAAACGAGTTAATTTTTTGAAATATTCTTTATTACGTTATTTTAATGATATATTTAACAATTATTAACATTTCAAATTAATAAAATACATCCCATATATGGGATAAAAAGCGAACCTCTGTTGTATTATTCAGATCCTTTTAATATACACACACCGGCATAATTAGGGGAACGGGCAAAATTTACACTAAGTTTGACTTCAATTTTCTCTTGAACCCTTCGCTCGATTTTAGCTTTTTTATGCTAGAGGTTTTGCTGATTTTAAACAATTGGTACTAATGTCATATACAGGGTTAAAAAGAATGTAATGTTTTTTTGTCAATTTTTGGGACACTCTGTAGAGTGGACGAATGAAATTCGATTTCATTCGATAATGCCAAATTAAAGATTGATCCTTTCTGAACATTTTCTCTTTTTATTCACACTGATACCTCGAATATTAAGGATGCTACAGGGTTTTGTTAAAAATAGTACTTTTTATGGGTCGATGAATTTCCCTTAATCTTTGTAGAGTGAACGAATGAAATTCGATATCATTCGATAATGCCAAATTAAAGATTAATCCTTTCTGAGTATTTCCTTTTTTATTCTTTCTGATACCTCGAATATTAAGATGATACAGGGTTTTGTTAAAAATAGTGCATTGGTCTACTTTTTAAGGGTTAATGAATTTTCATTAATCTTTGATATGTTATAGAGACTATTAAATCTAAATTTTTTATGGCATTAAGTTTCATTCCTGACAGTGTTACCGTTACCTATACAGGGATAAATAAAAGTCCCTTCCATGTTTTCCATTTTGTGAAATGATATTTTCGAAGGCCTTCCTTCACACTTGATCCAAGCTTAGGGCTGGTCCAATTTGTGCTTTAGTGCATAAATTGGACCGTGTTTAAAGGCCAACGGGCCAAACGAAAAACAACAACACTAAATTAACGAACAATAACGATTTAAATCATCAACAATAACAATAATTAGTGTTTTAATAACGCATTTTCACTTTGATAGCTATTCCTATGAACCTTCTGTTGATACATATTTCTTTTTTATTTCTTGTTGGCTTCTTATTTGAGATACTGTTCGACACCTGTTTTGCAGGTATTAAGAAATGGTGGCAAAAGTTTATACCTGCAAAACAGGTGTCGAACAGTACCTCAAATAAGAAGCCAACAAGAAATGTTGTATCAACAGAAGGTTCATAGGAATAGCTATCAAAGTGAAAATGCGTTATTAAAACCCTAATTATTGTTATTGTTGATGTTTTAAATCGTTATTGCTCGTTAATTTATTGTTGTTGTTTTTCGTTTGGCCCATTGCGTTGGCCTTTAAACACGCTCCAATTTATGCACTAAAGCACAAATTGGACCAGTCCTAAGCCTGGATCAAGTGTGAAGGAAGGCCTTCGAAAATAACGTTTCACAAAATGGAAAACATGGAAGAGACTTTTATTTATCCCTGTATAGGTAACGGTAACACTATCAGGAATGAAACTTAATGCCATAAAAATTTTAGATTTAATGGTCTCTATAATATATCAAGGATTAAAGAAAATTCATTGACCCTTAAAAAGTAGGCCAGTGCACTAATTTTAACAAAACCCTGTATCATGTTTAATATTCGAGGTATCAGATAGAATAAAAAAGAACATACTCAAAAAGGATCAATGTTTAATTTGGCATCATCGAATGATATCGAATTTCATTCGTTCACTCTACAAAGATTAAGGGAAATTCATCGACCCATAAAAAGTACTATTTTTAACAAAACCCTGTAGCATCCTTAATATTCGAGGTATCACAGTGAATAAAAAAAGAAAATGTTCAGAAAGGATCAATCTTTAATTTGGCGTTATCGAATGATATCGAGTTTCATTCGTTCACTTTACAGAGTGTCCCAAAAATTGATAAAAAACATTACTTTCTTTTTAGCCCTGTATATGACATTAGGACCATTTTTTTAAGATCAGCAATATCTCCAACGTATTCTTCAAGAACCAGGCTACAATTTAACCAAAAAAATCGAGTGAAGGGTTCAAGAGAAAATTGAAGGCAAACTTAGGGTAAATTTTGCCCGTTCCCCTAATTATGCCGGTGTATATTTAGCTCTTTGCATCTGTCTAGATTTAGGGTTGGCACGTTTGATGAAGGCAATGCCGGGATATGCAACACGCACCCCCTCCCCCAGGCCACAGGTCATCAATTTTTGTTTGACTTTTTATTTTTTATATTATACCCCCTTAAAAAATAAAGATATTAAAGTAGCACTTAAGTTGTGAACTTATGTACTTACTTACAATGAACTTTATTAATTTTTTAAAAGTTTTAACAAGAGTTAAAATAAACGAAATCAAATAAATTTTTCTATAGGTACATTTCTAAATAACATACCAAAAAACATTAACTTTTAAATAAAATAAACACATTTGTTGAAAGTGCTTAATACTAAGTAATGTAACGAAAAATAACATTTAGGTAAAATTTAAAAAATATCCTCTAAATAATTTAAATTATTATTAAGTTTTCGACTTTGAATGATCGTGATTTTTCGGAACTTAAAAATACGAGTCCTGGATCTGGGACAACACATTTATTTCAGGGGTAATCCCGGAAAATCACGGCCATGTGGCAACCCTAGTCTAGATGCTATTCGAGGCATTTTAATCTTTATTAAAAATGTATTGGTATGATCAAGACTTTTGTCATATATTTCACTGAGAGACTTATCAGGATCATTCGATAAGCTTGAAATAGTTAAAAAGTTCGTCCAAAAGTCTTTTCACTGAAGGTAAGCCCATATTTTTTGATTCCAATATGCTACAAATTGGTTTCAATTTACCTGAATATTTTGCCACAATAAACAAACAAACAATACATTTTAAAGCTGATACGTACGTTAAATTTGACTGAATTTTCTTCTTGTGTGTACATTTAGATCCAGAATAAAAATATTGTTATTGATAATGTTGAAACAAACGTTGCGTTTAGTCCAGGGGCAGGGGGTTTGCCCCCCTGCCAGCGGCCATAGTTGCAATACCAAAACCGTGTTCAAAACGATTTCAAAATTCCATGAAAACGTGGTAAATGGTTTTGGGAAACGAGGATTCAATTTTACCGTCGGGTCCAATGGGTTACCAGTGGTTTAGTATATATACACGTTTGGCAAAAAATCTTTATCCATACGATTTTAATGCGATAACAGAGTACGTTAAATACGAGACTTAAAGTTAAAAAGAGAAAGAGACGGAATTCCCCTGGTTTCCCCTACTCCCCTTCCATTCAGCAACAAACGCGCGGACGCTCTCGCATAGGACGACCTTCGTTGGCGACGAAGACCACCGAGGCAGATCGACGAACTTTCTGTATTACGGCGTTGCCGAACTTGGTGAAAATTCATCAGATCAGGTGATTTTGAGAAGGTTTTGTTGATTGGTGAAAATTGTTTATTTTATAGGTCAAATCTGGTGATTTATGGAATATTGTACAATTTACATTTTTTTCTATGCGGATTGCAGTCAAATAAAAACCTCTATTGTATTGTACGTATTTTGGTAAATTTATACTATAACGGCATACAACGCCAGCTGGGATTTTTTAGAGTTCGGAACTTCCCCGAAAACTGCGTTACCCTAAAATATAAAAATAATTCGCGTCTACTTACCGCAATTTTCAGCCTTCACGCATGCGTACGCGCTATTTCATATAATTTTCAAAGTTATTTTTTCTTCATTTGCATTGCATTGCCTTGGGTTGGATTGGGTTAGTTTTGTTTGGTTGCGCCCCCGGAGCGAGCGAAGCGAACGGATGGGCACTTGTGAAGTGAAATATTAGAACGACAACAGTGGGCTGCTGCGAAATGAGCAGGTCCGAAGGTCGAAAATTTGCGATAGGTACACGCGAATTAAAAATAAAGTCCGAGCATCATATTTCCGCTTTGCTTGCGTTGAGTCTTGCTCTTGAATTATTTCCTTCCCCTACCTATTAATTTCGACATATTATTCGTCATTTAGGAATTTTGCAATTTAAGAAGACCCATGGTTGGCTCATTGCGTATGACGCTTTGTTCTACTGGTTTTTTAAATTGTACTGTGTTGTTTGTTAGATAGAGAGTGTTGTTGCAAAATAGTAACATTGATACAAGTTTGGACTGCATTCAGGCAAACAAACGAAAATAACCAACATTGCTTTTGCTACAATATTCCAGATAAGCTTTTGGTTAAACGTTCTGCATTCATTTATAGTAAAAGATGAAGTAGTTGTATAAATATCGTATTCAGTTTAAATTTTTATTGAACAGGTATGTCATGTTAAGTTAAAGTTAAGTTTGCAATGCTAAACTGTTAATGTTTTCGTTCCATTGAATACATAGAACCATTCCTAATTTATTTTTCTTTTTAAATTAAGTTTTTAATCAGATTTGGGTGGAAATTATTAATTATTATTTTTTTTGTAACCAATTTGTTAAAAAAAACATAACTGCTGATAAAATCTGGTCAAATCTGACAACTTTTCAATTCGCAGAATCTGGTGAAATCTGACAATCGCCTGGCAACACTGTCTGTAAGCGCATAGAAACAGGTCAAACAGGTTATTTTATTTTGCATCATTTCCGCACAGCCTTTTGTAATCAATAATTTTAAAATCACTGTTGTATTTTCGGATAGAACAGTGATTAAAAGTAACTAAGAAACAAAGAAAATTTCGCAAAAATCGTAAAAATGAAGTATGCCAGAAATAATCTGTCCTCAGCGACGTGTCCCTTGCTAAACTAAACTAAACAGTGTTGCCAGATCAGTTTTACAGTTAGGTAGTAGATTGATGTAAAAAAAATAGTAGATTACAAATTCACTGTCTAGCTTTAAAAAAAAACATACCTATTCATGGTAAAACTGAACTAAAGCAGAACTAATACCACTAACCACTAACAGTAAACTAATAACACCTGTTATTCAGTCGGGTTTGAGTAAACACGCCGACATTCGACACAGACACACAAGTGACAAGTCGTAAGTAAAATGCTAATGACATTTAAACGATTCAAAGAATGAGCCGGTGAATCACATATATGTATATATAGAACTAGTGGTGGTGGTGCCATCTTTTAAAACTGCTTAAAAATAGCAACGTAATTCCACTTCACAAAAATAATTAAGATTTCTGTTTAATTTTTTAATTTTTTCTTGTAGTTTTAGGATATTTATTCAAGTATTCTGTTTTTCTCTAAATAATAGTAGAATTTACCTTTAAGAAAGTAGAATAGTAGCCAAAGGTCAAAAATAGTAGATCTACTATAAAAATAGTAGATCTGGTAACACTGAAACTAAACCAGAGACAAGGGGAGAGACGCTCAACTAAATGATAAAAAAAGGTACAAAGTAATAGACGAGGAAAGAAAGATCGATGCTCTCTGTCTGGTGTAACCAAAGATAAAAGTAGATGGCGCGATTAGCATCCGGCAGCCAAAAGCGCGGGATGTTTGAATGTTTCTTTGATTGCTTTATTGTTATATTTTAGCCATTCTGATGTGGTGAAGATCTTTTAATTCTATTATGTATTCGTATGATTAATTTTAAAAAGGATGATTTGTTGAGATGTTGTTCACAAATAGTTTTAGATAAATATTCACACAAATACATAATAAAATTTTTAAAATCTCCACCTCATCAAAAAGGACAGAGCATCAAAGTCGCTGATATAAGAAAAATGCAGTTTTAAAAAATGCTCAAAATTTATTTCTTTTCAAAATTTTGGGTGACAAAAACCTATAACGAAAAGTTGATCGAAAAAGTATCGAAATAATCTACAGTAGACAATAGACAAGGCATATGTTAACATTTGTATTTAAAAACTTTTGTATGTTATAGAAGGCTTTTGTTAATAATTACCTTTTTCACAACAATAATAAATGCTTTTTCTTCCAAATTCCTAACACCAGAGTTTATTAAAAAAATTTGGACCATAGCAATTGGTGCTGATGCACGATTTATTCAATCTTAAAAAAAATAAGTTCATATTATTTTTATTTCTTGTACTATGATAATGGTGTTCTAAAAATAAATTGTAATTGTTAATGTTTCTTTTTACATGGAGCGAACATGCCAAGATATAAACAGATGGCAAAGTTAAGATATTAAGTCCCACAAAAGCCTGTCTGACATCCGCATAGTAAAGTACGCAACAACTTTGACAGCCCTCCTCTGGAGTGCAAATATCCTGCCCGCCTGCCTATTATGGCCCCAGACATGTATAACATAAGAGCAGTGCGAATGGGAAAAACCATGATAGGCCCTAAGTTTAAATTAATAGTCAGAGTGTAATACAAACAATAATAAGTGAATTCAAGATATGCCTACCATATTATGTACTTACTTAAAATAAAAAATCATAAATGATTAGAAAAATTCAAACAAATGTCACAGTTCATTATACAAATACAAAATTATATATTATTTCTTTTCTTTTTCCTTGGTGTAGCATTATTGAATGTCAGGTTTTCAATGTCCCGGAATACCTTCATTGGTCTCTTATGAAAAGTAGGAGTTTGTGATGTCGATGGCAGGGATATTACTTCTTTGACAACAGATGTTGTAGGTATATTATGGGCAGGAACTTGAGATGTAGATGCCTGGGGTACTATTTCTTGGGCAGGGGTTGCATCGATGGTTCCATCTGGAAACAACACAAAAATGTTTGTTAAGTTCATTCACCCTTTGACTTTAAGTGAAGAAGAATAAAAAAGTTAATTGACATTTGAAACTTAAGTGATACAAAATTAAATACAAATATTTGTTTTTTAAACTTCCATCAAGTTGGTTAACCATTTTAGCCCCTATGACATCAAAAGAGGTGAATAATTATGGTTGAAAAGCCAGAGTCATGACATCAAAAGAGGTGAATAATTATGGTTGAAAAGCCAGAGTCATGAAAAATTTCTCAGCAGTAATTAAGTTTGTATTCAAGTGTCGAAGCTCTTGTGCAATAATTGATAAGAGACAACTGTTGAGATGAGTAAGTGATTGTAAATTTTAGGGCAAACGTCTGGATGTGGAGTATTTTTTATTATATATACATTTATGTAATTTAAATCCATTTTTTTGGTGTTAGTGTTATTTCTGTGTGACGTGTGACACTTGATATGTTAAATCTCTGGTTAAATCTATTCTTATCTTACTACTACTGGAACTAGCCCACTAACATTACACTAGCTACCTTTACATGCACTTTGGACATCATCAAGGCTTGTTCTTACATTGGTCGAAGAAGGTATTTCAGGTGGGATCCAAAGCATAGGAACTGCATCTCGTCGAAGCTTATAGGTTGTCAAATCCATATATGAATCTGAAGAGAAATGTTTGTTACATATTCTGAAGTTTTTCAGCGACTCTCCAGTATATTTCATTCCCAAACATTCTTGCCAAATTTTGGATCTAAAAAAGTAAGTAATATTATTTTATCATGATCATGTTTCTGTAGCAGATCTAAGGCAAAAGTTGGTCAAGTCCTGGGTCAAGTATAAAATAAGGTTGAAAAAGATTTTATTATAGAAGCCAATTTATTATTATAATAGCGAATACCATTGGTAAAACTAGTGCGGCACAAGTGCAAAATGTGTATACCATTGGCCAGTGCAGGGCAAGCATTTGTATACCATTGGAAAATTTGTGCGACATTTCTTGCTCCGAGTGCAAGTAGTTCTGCACGAATCCTTGAAGGTCGTGTGGCACCGATGGTGTTGCCAAAAGAAAAAATAACGAAATCCGACAAAGGATCAGATAACAGATGGTCAATAACATTTTTCTATGGCCTTCACAGCACTGCACCTCGACTCAATATTCGATCCTCGAAAAGCCAAGTTTTGAACTCAAGGTCAAATCGTATACTCCATCGGTAGGTAATGAATTGGTGCAATCTTTTTTGTGCACTGGGCGAGTTTCAGTGCCACACTTTTTTTTACCAATGGTATCCGCTAGAAGACATGCAATGGTTTAATTAATTATTAGGGTTTGACTCAGAGTGAGTAAACGTGTTTGTGTTGTATTTGTAGCAGCCTTATCTGAAATAATTAATTTTCATATGCTTACCTTTTCAGGGACGAAGGAAAATAGTGCATTTTTTCAACTTCATCTTTTCTTAATCCACTAACAATGCAAGCAGGCTCGGCAGCCATGATGCTGTTGTTTTTGTCTCTATTAAATAGTCCACTGATCCACTCCACTAAGTACTTACACAAATTAACGTTTCAGTCACAAGATGAATGAAAAAGTATATGGTTCAAATAGTAGAGGTGTGTTGGTCCGGATGGACCCGGTCCAAATGAACGAATCCAGTAACGGAACGAGTCGGACCGAATCCGTCATATCATCCGGACCCGGTCCACTACTTGCTTTAACGGAGCAGAAATCGCGGTGAGAGGATTGCAAGCGATGCCGTAGTGAATCGGTTCGGGTGAAGCAATGATTTATAGGAGTCGAGTTCCTTGAATTAATACAATTCGGTCCGAGTCTGGAATTTTGTTTGAGAAACCAGAGAAACCTATTGCGTAATAATCGCGTATGCATTTGTTATTATAAGAAAATTTTTAATGGTTGCTTTTGTTTTAAAATTTTAAGTAATATTTTGTTTACATTAAAAAAATTTAGGTCAATAGATATTTAAAAAAAAACTAAAGAAAATAGCAAACATTTTTTAAAACAAAATATATTTATATTCCTTTATATATAAAATATAAACTACAAGAGCTCAGTTTTATTTGATATGGAAATTGTTGATTTTGTATAATTTTATGCTGCCTATTTAAAACCAAATTCGTATGGTGTTCAATATCAATATTAGTTTCAATTTAAATAAAACATTTAAACCTCACATAATCTTAGAAAGAATAATGCAGGTTATGCAAAAAACTCCCGTCGGCAAAGCACGAACGTTTGTGTTTGTGTGTTTCACGCATATATTTAAATATATGGTTTCACGGCGCGGACCGGGAAGCGATCGATAGGTATGTGACATGCCAATAAGGAGCAGTGAAGCCTGAATCGGTCGACTGGACCGAATCCATTGGACCGGGTCCACTGACGGACTGATTCAGATGGACCGAATCCATCAACGAACCCGGACCGTCCATCACTATCAAATAGAAAACTGTGAAATTAACACAAAAAATATAAAAAAACACCAAGAAGCCAAACTAACAACTACGGAGGGCTATAGGGTAGGAGACCGATCGCAATACATTTGTTTCGGTCACAGTTTTGCATCGATAAATCAGCTTTCAAACACTGCCGCCAGAGGCGCATGTGTTTCATCCGCGCTAAAAAATGCATGGATTCTTATGGGACAATAACTATTTTTTATTGAAATTAGTTAACTTATTGCTTTCTGAGAGACAAATAACGATTTTACATGAAGTAAAAGCTATTTTTTAAATATTCATTAAAATTTCATCGACCGATTTTGCTTTATTTAATGATAAACTTGACAAAACAACATGTGCTTTCAAACTTAATTTATCTTTAATTGTTTTCAAGGATTTAGGCTTAAAAGAAGTTCTTTAGCAGTGTTTGTGTTTTATGTCACAGCAGGAATGTTTTTGAAAAAATAGCATAGCAAATGATGGGTCCAAAAAGATTATACAGTATTTCCGAAAAGTATATGCAACATAGAGGAAACTTTTTATATTCCTTTACTTACTTCTTAGAATCGATTTTTTTTTATGAAAAGAGAATACATTGAGAAAATTTATTAATACAGAAAAAGTATAGATAATGTTAATAAGAAATTAACCACCCGGTCTTAAATAATCGTAAATACAAAGTGTTCCGTAGAATAAGTACCTTTTTGGATGCATTATGTTAATACCATCCCAAAGATGCTTGGATTTTAAAAATCAGGATGTTGTAGATACACAAAGGACTATTTTTTTTGGAAAGCAAATAAAACACACAACTTTAATACACATTTTTTATTATTTAAATTTAAACTCAGAAAAAAAAGCAGTTAGGTTAAAAAATATAATTTATTTCATTACAGTGATCAGGGATAAATATATCAATAAATAAACCAACAACAGACTCCAAAAGAAGATTCTCATCATCAATGTGTGTGTAAAAAATGCTTACATGCCATAATAATAATGAGTGACAAAATTAATATAAATGTTTTTTTTTAAGTTCTAAAGTAACTTGTCTCAACCTATCTATGATAGATAGACAGATAACTTATTTTATTCCAAAATAAATAATTATAAAGACGAATTCATTTTGTTTTTAAACCACGTCAAGAGTATGTTAACCCAACCGAAGCCCGCTCCCATACAGATCAAAGAGTGTATATCGACAGTATGCGACAGAAGCTAAATGAGTCAGATGATGAGTAACATTAATAAAAAAATCAAACTTGGTGTAAAATATTATAGAATTATTTTCTTTACTTTAGTAGAATATTAATAGATGTATTTTATATGTCTTAAAATGTCTTTCATAATTGTTATGTATATATTGTTATTTATATATGTAAGTTATTCAGAGAACAGGTGTATACAAACTAGGAAGTGTAATGAAATGCATTAGAAGAAAACCACAAACTATCAATACTGTACAATAATTCCTATGCATAAATTCATAGGTATAGCATCACACCACTAAGAACAAAATATTGTTAAGTAGCAACCTCGGCAGCAACACACAACGCAATTTAAGGAGTAAGTTACTTACATCCGACATACTTATTGTACTTAGTAGTATCTATGTAGTGATGAAGTACACAATCAGGCACTAAAAAAATATAAAAAAAAATGACAGATGTTACCCAGATATACCTCAAAATATACCTATATATACCCACCTTATCAATTTAATTCCTGAACATATTTTCATTTTGTTAATGGTTTTTAGTATATTTTCTATCTCTTCAAAGCCTGAAAATATTTTGTGTCCACCATCAAGCTTAATTTCAGTTTTCCCAAACAACACCTTAAAACATTCATGAAATAAGTAAAAGCATATTATACAATGTGGTGGAAAGTATTTTATTAGTATCAAACAATTCAGCAGTTAACTATGACCCAAAGTGTCAAGATTTAACTTTTACTTAAAATCAAATATATTCGGAATCAAATTACAACTGTTTTATTTACACATGTCGAGAAGTCTATTTCAAAACATCACAGGAGAAATTCCAACATATATGTGACTGGGCTCATATATACTTAGTTGTAAATACTTGTTATTGTCCCAATTATATAGCATGTGATTAAATATTCGATAAAAAATATGCTATTACTAACATGAGAAGTAACCAAATCAAAATCAAATACCTTAAAAGACATATCCTGGCGTATCACAATTTTTTTTTTGTGGTATGGTTTGGTGTTGTGGTATGGTATGGTTTTGATATAGATATCATCCCATTCAGCAAAAAGTACTTCCACAAATAAATGTACCCGACCACTGCTTATTTGGAGTGCAAATTGTGTTATAATTATTTTTCAAATTTTCAAACAAAACCAATGCTGCATCTATCTCGTTATTGACATGTGGCTTATCGGAATTTTCCTCTAAGCTATAACCTGGCATTTCAACTCCAGCTGAAGTAATAGTACTTTTAGGTGGATCGTCTAATGGTATATGTTTTATTTTTTTTATGTTTTGTATCTTGGTTCGCTCCTCGGTTCGCTCACATGGTGGTTTTCGCCTTTTTTTAGGATTTGATAAATAAGAAGGGAGATTAGGAAATATCACTGGTACTGACTCATTCTTTAATATTGGTTTTCCTCTCGGAATTCTACTAATGGTGTCATCAACCAATTTTGTTTTATAAAAACGCAAAATATCCTTTTCTGGGAAGTGCAACGCACAAACAACATCTTTTACACTAAATATTTTATCTTGTCTAGGAATTGTTCTTAGCCACTTTTGAAATGTTACAGGATCCTAAAAAGAAAACGTATTAATGAACATCTACGGCTTTTGTATGATTTCCCACCACCTAAGTGATAACTGGTTAAAATGGCCTTATTTTAGATATTGGCGATATAGATCTGAAAACTATAGTGTTTAAACAAAATATTTGTTAAAAAGGCGAACAATTAAACTATTTTTAATGTAATCATATTAATTTTTGTTCTTATTACTATACAATAATTTTACTCCCAAGAGTTTTTAGGTTATGTTGTTTGCAAACATTCTAAACATTGATGTAATTTTTAAAATTTTTATAAAATCGAAAGTATATATTTTAACGAATGCATTAATCGTTAATAGTGTTTATCAACAAATATTTTACTTACGTTAGGAGCTTGAAAAGAGACTTGGGTTGTTCTCTCCCCGTTCTTTCCTGAGCTTCCTATCAGAAGAATAACCCGTTTTACATCCCGGCACGAAGCAAACTCTACTTGTATAACAAGTTATATCACTCATTGTTTATATTAATAACGCAAAAATACAGTAATAAATAGTTTTTTACACAAATAATCCAAAAAAATCTCGCGTTGGTCTATCTAATACACGAAAAGTTAAGTGCGGGTGCGATCACTGCGCCTCTGTCGGCCAACCCAGCGAACTAACCAAAAACATGGACAGAAATCGCAAATTCGGCCATAAGCGTTCGGTCTCCTACCCTATAGCCCTCCGTACTAACAACTCAAAACGTATTGAACTGTCAACTGTCATCAGAAACACTGTCAAAGTCGTTTAGTATTCAGCTGTTCAGCTTCTAACCCAGTATTCCATGAGTTAGACAAAGACATATATCATTTCTTGTTGCAACAGCGTCGACACGACTTTGGCTCCATCTACAATACCCTTTGGTTAGGCTAGATGAAGAGAGCGCTATACAGAAATGTATCAAGTAAAAGAGATGGCATGCTGGGACAAATTTTCTATATTACTTAACTGTCTCTCCCCTTGTCTCTGACTAAACTACTAAACTCGAATCGGACGGTCGCCGACAGCGAACGCCGAGTGACCACGCCTTGCTGGAAGGGGAAAGGTGCGCAAGGAATGGCATACGTTGTGTCTCTTTTTAACTTTAGGTCTCGTATCTAACGTACTCTGTTATCGCATTAAAATCCTATGGATAAAAATTTCTTGCCAAACGTATATAAATCGCAATAACCACGGACGGGAAACATAAAACAGTTAAGCTGGATTTATAGATTGACATAACATAAGCATAGCATAGACATATCATAGCATAAGCACATTACAAGAAATGGTCGATTTATAAAACGGGCTTGTGCTATGTTGCGCCTGAGCCGTAAATCGAAAATACTAACCTTACAAATTTCATAATTTTGTTTAAAATATTTTAAAGAAGTATATTATAGAGTCTTATGTATATTAATTTATAAATCCTTAGCATTCTCAAAAAGAACAAGCATTCATAAAGCCAAAACGCCAAACATTTTTGAACATCGCATATGTCATTCTCTCAAAAGGTAAATATTATTAAAATTCTGTGTTTTCATTGGTCGAACATAAGCACATAGCATAAGAAGTTGAATATTGGTCAACTTCTTATGTCAAGCTTATGTTGTGTTTTATGTTACGTCGATCTATGAATTGCCTAACTTAAATATGAATGTTTAACTTCTTATGCTTATGCTATGCTTATGTTATGTCAATCTATAAATCCAGCTTTATTATTATAGTGCAGCAAAATTAACTAGTACCGGGCTGGGTTTAGTAGTTGTAGGAGGTATTGTTTCAGTTCTTAGTCATTAAATTTGGGTTAATTATTAAAAATAATTGGCACTTTTTTAACATTGCACAGATCATAATCTTTAGAGAGCGTTATTGTTTTAAAATATAATTCTTATTTTATGAATTCTAACGTCAAAATAAACGAGTTTTCTAGCAATTCGTTTTGGAGTCGTACTTATGTATTGAAATCGAATCATCGTTTAGGAACTTACATATCTTCTTCATCTTCACTAACCACATCATTGAATTCCGCACGTGACTTGTCTAGGGACACATTCTCCTCTAAATTGCAACTGATCGATTTATTCGACTTGTTTTTGCACCTCCTGCGTAATAAGTCTGCTCTACGTACAATCTCGGGATATAGCAACAACTTAAAATCGACCATAATTTTCTGGTTTCGGGAAAAACATTTGCGTATATCTACACCCCAAGCGGGTGAAAACTTAGAATTTTCAGAACGAATCCGGCTGACATCTTTTCTGTCCGGGGGGAGGTTAGAAACGAGGGTTGGAACGACGCGAAGCGACGCACGACGTGACGTTGACGTTAGTTAGAGGATCGATCGAAATGGAAATACGAGGGCAGTAAGCGATGTAGAGCGAAATCTTCGAAAAAATTAAGCATAATTAATTCACGTTAGTTAATACTTGTATAGTAAAAATTATTCACCTGCGGAGTAAACGACAGCGCTGCGAATCTAGTTTCTTTAAATACTTAATCACTAAAAGGTGTATGTGGTAATCATACTGGATTTAACTTAAATAATGACATTTTTATAACCTATTCATGATCAAATAATAAAAGGTCATTCGATACTAGTACATAGTAGGTGACAAATATTTTACTAATGAAATCAAAAATTATAGGAAGCAAATTGGTACCATTTCGTTAAAATACAAAGATCTTATAGTGAAGTTAAATAGTAAGGAACAAATTCAGTATTATAATAGCCCCTAATTTTTGGGTTCATTTTAGTTTATTTTAAAACTATTTTGAAGCGTAAACTTCTTTAGGCGTATTCAATACACTTTTTCCTGGATAGCAAATAAGGATATGTGACGCTCATTCGACTTCAGCTATTACCTCCTACTGAAAAGCCTACTGGCTAATATTAGAATTGCAATGATGTCGCAACATCTAGTCAAAGAAATATTTGCCCAATTACGTTTCAAATTACACATAAAAAAGTTAAATTTAGGAAGAAATATGTTTTTATTATATTTTTCGAGATTTTCGCATCTAAAATGTCAACAGCGAAATTTTAAAAGAAACTGCACATTTAAATATACGCCCGTAAATAACTTGTGCCTAGATTTGATTACGTCACGCGTAAGCCATCAGGCCTTTCTGTAGGAGGTATTGCTTCAGTCAAGCGAGAGATAAAATCAGTGAGTGTAGCGATTTAAGTTACCGTAACATATTGTTTAATTCTCATTTTTCTCAAAATGGTTGCGAGTGGAAATTGTGGATTTGGGAAGTTTTTAAGCCGTCGACCATAAATCAGATTTTCCGTATGCGATAAATTTATTATTTTTGATGAAGTTCGATAGGGAATATAGGGGAGAAAATTTCTCTAAATGCTTCTCTGTTTTGAAAATGTCGTGAAAATGGACTTTTTGTATATCAAAAAATGACGGTCTAATACTCTCCTTGAAAAATTATTTTTTATTAAAAAAATCCATCATTTGACGAGAACCTACGTAACAAGTCGTATATGCAGACATTTTAGAAATAATGATGTTTTTTTATACATGCGCTAAACTTCGTGATTTCGTATTTTGACACGACACGTCTGGACATAATATTTTATTATTGGAAAATCGAATAATCTGGACCAACCAAAAATGGCATCGATTCCAATGAAAATACAGAAATCATAATTTGAAGCTATGCCAGTCTGAATACTTATATTCACTTTTGACACGAGTATTTCAAAGATCAGAGGTAGAGCGCATGAGAGATTTATTTTTTTAAATTTTATTTTAATTTCTATATCACTTTGTTGAAGTTTTCACTTCTCTCGTGTGGTCTTAACCACACGCCGCAATTTTTTCTTCTTAAGATTGCTAGTAGCATCACGACCTTTAATAATTCACCCAGGGGCGGCTTCTCAATAAGTGCGCCGGTGCGCGCGCACTGCCTGCGAAAGTAAACGGAAAAATAAAATCTTCCCTACATACAATTTAACATAAACTAACTATAATTTGCGAATTTACATATTTTTGAATCTCCACTGGCCGCAGAATACATTATTTATAAGAGCGAGATGGAGGCACGACGGCGACGATCAAAACGCAGAGCGTCCAACGGCGGCCTCCGTCCGTAACCACAACTAGTCTAAATCTGCCGTGCGCTAGTGTTCGGCGCTCTTGTTAAATGCATTTTCGTCATGCAAAACGGTCGGGAATGTTCGTAAAATCACGAGAAGTCCAGGCTCATCCGTGCGCTATTTAGATCCGCACTTTGTAGCTTAATTTAGTGATAATTTGCAATTCTTGCGTATATAGTATGGTGTCACAAGCTGATTTTTTCAGGGATGAAAGTACATGATATGATAACCCTTATTCCGGAGGTAATACAAAATTGGATTCCACAAAAGGACACTATCATCAAAAATCGAGATATTGGTACCATCGTATAGAGGAAAAAATACTTATTTTTTGGTCCAATGCACAATAAGGTCTTTGTAGGAAGTATTTTTTGATAATTATTCAAAAAAAATCATTTGCATTAGCCCATATGGCCGAAAAAAAATTTAAATGTAAATATCTCGGTTTCAACCGTGCAAAAATTTAATTAAAAAATAGTTATTTTTAAATATAACACTCAATTAACAAAAAGGGAAGGCCTAAATGAAAAAAAAATATTCTTTATAAAAGTTTCGTTTATGTCTTGACAAGGTAATAGAGCGAATCCCATATTTTTTGCTTATAAACTAACAAAGGTATCACAATAAACAATGAGAGACGTCATGGGTTTACGCCCTAATTAAATACGTCCAGCCTCTTCGCCTTCAAGCTACGGCTGATGCAACACATTTATTATAGTTCATGAAAAATTCAGCTTGTGTGGAAAAAGTGGGAGGTAAATCGTTGTTTAGAGCGAATATTACATACTACTATTATAAGTATTATTCTGTATTATACTCCAGTGGAGCCGTGAATTTATTTTTGTTTTTTTCGGTTCGTTCACCCTTGTTAATTAGCTGCATATAAACTCGTGAGTTTAGTGTACGTAATATTGTTTAGTGTTTTATATTTTTATTTATATACTATTATTCTACTGTCATGGCTAGTAGTTCGGGTTCTGACAATTGCTGTGGGAGCATAAATTCAGTTGACAATATTATTAAAAATAACTTTTCTTTATTGGATCTGAATAAAAAGATTGAAATAAAGAGGTTAGGGCGACCAATGCCGGTTTTAAAATTAGACCAAACATGTGCCAAGAAAAAGGATGGTCGGTCTTTCACCAGACATTTTAACCCCCGAAATCTTGCGGCGAATGGAATTTCACTTTAAAGCTAGGAAACGGCAAAGTCGAAGGGCTAACCATCGACAAAAAGATGTACAATAACACTTTTTTGCCATCAAACCGATATATTTTTTAACGTTTTCGAACTCCTGATTTTTTTTTTGAACTTTATTGATTTGTAGTTACAATAAACTGTTTTAATGGTTTACTCTTCTGGAATTGATAAGTACCTACTTATTAATTTCTTTTAGTGCGCAACAATTACCATTCAAGAGGGCGCCGAATTCATGTTTTTTAAACGATTTTAACGAGTTTTGGGTAAAAAATGGGCGTGCCACCCCCAAAACTTTCCGCCTTCGGCGGGTAAGCCTCCGGCGGCGCCTGCAGCGGGCATCCCCCTATGCGTACGAAACAACCTACTTAAATTGCGCACTGCCTATTTAAAACCTCACGAGCCGCCACTGATTCACCCGACCTTTAGGAAGACCCTGTATAGGTCGAATTGTCGATAAATAAAATGTGCCATATTAGATTTAAAACAATTTCCTATTAATGAAAGCGGTGTGGGATACATTACCTTAAATATCGGCTCGAAACTTCTGGTTTAGGAACGTTAGGGTCACACAACTGAAACGATCCCTCCTCCGCAGTAATAGTCATATTTATGGTATTTATTGATACGCGAGGTTTTTTCTATATAAGGTTGACAATGTTTACCTTTTGGCTGCAATTATTTTCAAGAAAACGCACAATTAAATATACGGTCTGCTCAACGTTTATATTGCATCAACTTAGTTTTCAATCAAAAAGACAAACAATAATTTAAAGAGTACGTTGTACCTAATTCACTATATAATAATTGTATTTATTTTATTTATTTTTACAAACCTAACAGGGCAGGTTTACAAAATTAATTTCAAATTAGAATAACGATAATAATAATAAAAAAACACACAACATACATTGATCACCTGACTGTAGTGGAATAAGTTGTATAAGAATGGTGCGCATCACTATCGGCACATTTTGCTAAATACTATATAGGGTGACAATTTGAAAACTTAAAATGGTTATATTTTCTACACGAAAGAAATCAAATCAAATGAGAATTCTTACAAAAACACGGGGGAATGGAAATGAGCATGATGAAGCATTACCCTCATCCACTTTAAAATCTTAAATGGCACCTCTCTGGAAAGCTTGTCAAAAATGTTTTTCAACGATACCAAAATTAATGAGATTTAAGTACGAAATTTGCTTTAAAACTGTCTTTTCCAAAATTTGACAGGAAAAATTAGAAAATAAACGTACATGATCCCAAGCCTAAATTAAAAACTATTGTAGTGCTATACAACTTGATCAGTGCGATCTTTAAGGTACAGGAGATGCTCAAGAATGAACATGGAAAGCAGAGTTAGTGTTCTTAACGTTCTAAATTCCTCTCTACAGTCAGCCCTGTAGCCTAGGCCAGCCACTATACGCACTGCCCTTCTCTACAGACGAAAATCCCCCTGTGCTCCCGAGCCATGACCCCACGCAATAATGGCGTAAGAAATATGCGAGTGGCAGAGTGAAAAGTATGCCTATTTTAAGACTGGCTGTGATACACAGTCCGCCAGACCTCCCAGAAAAAAAGGTGTTAGAGCTTAATTTACTGCAAAGCGAATCAGTGTGCGCATGCCAACGCCAGGATCCAGGGGCACACCCAGAAATTTTACACTTTTTTTTAGCTTGATCGCCAGCAGGGAGTTCCCCAGTTGGTCTGGGTTTTGGTTGTGTTTAGAAAAAGTTTATTGGCTGTGAACCATCGTTCAGCTCTCTTCAGCGCCTCCGCCGTGTCATCCACAACCTCATCATAGTCGGCACCGCTGCAGGAGACGGATGTATCATCAGCAAAGGGATTGTAGTGAGCTCCAGTATTTATTTCGGGAAGGTCGTTGATATATATTAAGAAAAGTAAGGGAGCCCTGTGGTACTCCAATATTCACCCCTCTCTCCGCTGACACCACACCATTCAACCTCACAGCCTGGCGATGGCATGGCGGCGCGGTGGCGTCCAGATATATATCTTGCTAGTAATCTCACGCTGTTAATGTGGAAGTTATACTTTTTCCACTTTTTTATAAGTAGTTCGTGAGAGACGCAGTCGAAAGCCTTACTCAGGTCACAGAAACAGCTCGACAGGTAGTCACGGTTTTCAAAGGCATGATAGATATGAGACACGAAGTCTAAAATACCTAGGGAGGTGTTGAGATATTTCCTAAAGCCAAAATGGTGGGCTGTAGATAATCCATTTAATTCAAAGAATCCTGCAATTCTAGCAGACAAACATCTTTCGAATATTTTTGAAAAAATGGGTAGCAAGGATATTGGCCTATAGTTTGCTACATCATCTAGGTCTCCTTTTTCAAAGATGGGTGTTACTAATGCTTGTTTTAGTATGGAGGGAAATGTGTTGTGATGTAAGCAGATATTCATCAGTTTGGGTTAGTTTGGGTTAGGGGGATCTTTCCTTTTTTTATTTTTTAAGAAGTTTATGATGTCTCGGACTTCTATTTGAGATACATCTTGAAATGTGAAGATGTCACTGAGATTAGCTTGGATGTAATTTAAAGAATCAATGCCAGATGGACCAACTTAATATTGAAGGTTGAATGCGATGTTGACAAAAAAGTCATTAAACTGATCCGGTGTTAAGTTAATACCAGTACTATTTTGTTTAGGAATGCCACGATAGTCATTTAAAATTTCCACATGCATTTTGTGGGATTTGTGGAGTTTGATATAAAATTTTCATTTGCAGTTTTCTTGGCGTCTACTATAGCTCTTTTATATGCATATTTATGGTTATTTTTTATTAGGTGTTTTATTTTATTAGAGGGAGCTCTCTTATCAACCCCGTTTAAGAGATCAAAGGTATTCCGCATGTTTTTAAAATCATTGCTAAACTAGTTAACAGTGCTGGCTTGATTTTTATGTTTATGATATGTTTTCTCTGGAAATGAGTCAACAAATGCGTCAGAAATGATATTACAGAACAATGAGAATTTTTCGTCTGCACAGAGATCCGTGCACTCAATGAAACTCCAGTTTCGGTTTCAGTGGGGGTGGCCATATTGGCTACTGCTGTCCTTAGTTTCAGGACCTTATTGTCCAGAAGGTGTTGCTGGAAGTGTAAAAAATCTTCACTCTTTAGTTTTCAAATTCATGAATAGGGCTTTATAGGTTGGTTGAGCATTTCAGCATACGCTTGGCGGGTTATCTATCTATGATATTGTTTTCTAGCATTCCCGCCCAAACATGAACGTTTTGGGAATATTAAGTGTGCTCATCTGTGAAAAGATGTGGATTAACGCCACTTTGGTAGCGGCAGTTTTGTTTATTCATATGACCATTTAGGAAGAAAGAAGACTCATCACTGAAGCAATTGCCGTAACTCTACCTGTCATGGTTTCACAAGACTGAACTCCTCTGTGTGGATCAGTGCGCCAGGTATTTAATAGAGTGCATTTGCATTACTTTTCTAAGAGATTTTCTGGATACGCAGATAACTGCTACTAAATGACGCGTTGACACCTTTGAATTTATAGAAACTGGGCTAATAACCTCAATCTGAATATCTTCATCCAGAACTTTAGGTTGTTTTCTATTTTTTATTTCCAACAGATCCAGTTTCTTCAAATTTTGAAACCAAATCTCGTATGTAGACGTGGCACACGATTTTGTCATGATGCCTTTCATTAAAATTAATGGCACTTCTCACACTGAGCACCAGAAGGAAAAATGATTTCTACTCGTTCTTCCATAGAATACACAATTTCCGAATTAAAACAAATTCGAAGACAAAATACAGACACAGAAGCACGCGGAATTTTAAATGTTTAAATCGTTATTGCAAAAAGGAGACTTTTAGCACTAAAATAGTGTTTTAATTTAGGCTCGGGATCCTTTTTCATCATCTATAATTATTTTCTAATTTTCCCTGAAAAAAATGCAAGGCGATTTAAAACATTTTCTCAAAACTTGCTAACATTCCTTGCTTAAAATCTCATTAATATTGGTATCGCGGAGAAGCATTTTTGATAAGTGGGGGATTTTAAAGTGGATGAGGGTAGTGGTTCAGGGGTGAATGAAGGTGATCCGCAAAATACCTTTTCCTCCCGCGTTTTCGTAGAAATGGTATTTTTTGTTTTTTTGGCATCTTCTTTAGCATAGAAAATATAGCCATTGTAAGTTTTCAAATTATCACCCTATACGGTAAACTTTGCTATCAGTCGCTAGGATTTTTTTTTGGTACCATTTGGGGGACAGAAATTAATTAAACTTGAAAATTAATTGATACGTGTACACTACTTGACAAATTCTTCGAAAAGACAACATTTAGCTTGTGTAACCATAGCCTAAAGAAAACTATAAAGAAAACTATAGCCGCGACACTCGGCTCGTTTAGTGGGGTACGGAATCAAATTTTCTCCGTGAAGCTCAGTGAAGTGAGGACACTACGCAGTTGGAACTCGATGCCAATCATACGCGCTTACCTGGGCCGGAGTGCAATAAATTTTCATAGGAATTAAAATAGAAAAAGATTCGTTGTTTGGGTAAATAGACTATCGTTATGCGTATATATTGTTTTGTTTGTATGTTATATAAATAAGTTAATGTTTATGTGTTAAAATGGGAAAAGAACGGCAGAATTAAGCAGCTAGTTAGTTTGTTTATTTAAACTTAAATTTGATCATAAGATATCGGAATCGGTTCAAATGACTAAAATAAATTGGAACTTACTGAAACTAACCGCAAGTTAATTGAACGACTAACCAAAGCTAACCAAAAGTAACCATAAGCTCCAAAACAGGCTAAAATGTACCTATCGTAACAGGTTACAAAAATTAAAGTAAGTTAAAACTAACCAAAACGAAACGAATTTAAAAAAAAAACATTAAATTTGCTTATAACGTATAGGAACCGATTCAAATGACTACAATAAATTGGAACTAACTGAAAGTAACCGAAAGTTGATTGAATGACAAACCAAAAGTAACTAATAGCACAAAAACGGACTAAAACGTATCGGAACAGATTAAAAATGTTAGTGTAAATTAAAACTAAATCAAATTAACCGAATATTGGCAAGTAACCAAAGACATCAAAATTGGTTAAAACTAACTGAAATTAACCGAAAGTTGATTGAACGAAAGTAAGTTGAAACTAAGCGAATTTTGAGGACTAACTAAAATTAATCAAACACATTTAAATTAATTATAACGTATCGGAACCGGTTCAAATGACTAAAATAAATTGGAACTAAGTGAAAGTTACCGAAAATTGACTGAACGACTAACCAAAAGTAAGTAAAAGCAGCAAAACGGTCTAATACGTATCGGAACAGATTAAAAATACTAAAGTAAGTTAAAACTAACCCAAATTAGCCGAATTTCGGTGACTAACCGAAAGTAATCAAAAACTTTTAAAATGTTTATAACGTATCGGAACCGGTTCATATATATAAAATAAAACTAACTCAAATTAACCGAAAGTCGATTGAACGACTAACCAAAAGTAACCAAAAGCACCAAAAGGGCTAAAACGTATCGTAACAGATTAAAATTATTAAAGTATGTTGAAACTGACCCAAATTAATCGAATTTTGGCTACTAACCTAAATTAATTAAAAACATTCAAATTTGTTATAACGTATGTAACTAATTGAAACTAACCGAAAGTCGATTGAACGACTAACCAAAACTAACCAATAGCACCAAAAAGGGCTAAAACGTATCGTAACAGATTAAAAATATTAAAATAAGTTGAAACTAACCAAAATTAAGCGAATTTTGATGACTAACTTGAATTAATTCAATAACTAAAATAAATTGAAACTAATTGAAAGTAACCAAAATTTGATTGAAATACTAACCAAAACAAACCAAAAGTAACTAAAAGTACCAAAACGGGCTAAAACGTATCGGAATAGTTTAAAAATAATATTAAGTAAGTTAAAACTAACCCAGATTAATTCAATTTTGGCGACTATCCTAAACACTAAAATTGGTAATAACGTATCGGAACCGAAAGTAATCGATAGTTGATTAAACGACCCAGTTTTGGCGGCTAACCAAAACTAACCAAAAATATTAAAATTGGTTATAATGTATCGGAACCGGGTTCAAATGACTAAAATAAATTAAAACTAAACGAAAGCTGATTGAACTAACCCAAACCAACTAAAAGCACCAAAACGGACTAAAACGTATCATAATAGGATACAAAATTTAAAGAGCCCGAAAATAATCGAAAATTAATAATATGGAAACATTCATAAAATATATATGAAGGGTACAGGGGAAAAACGATCTAAGCGCCGTTTCCATAGGAAACTTTTATTATTGATTTCACAGAAAATTTTATTCTTGATAAAAGTTAGTGCTTGGAAAAAAACTAATTTTGACGATGTTAAATTAAGACTAAGTTATACAGGGTACTTAAAAAATACAAAAATGGTGGTTAAAAAAACAAAAACTTAGGAATATCGGAAAAGCTTCTAGAGAAAAAATAAAGCTCCTACTAAGGTAAAAATAAAAGACAAATACCATTTTTTCCAAAAGTGCATCGTTGCTGAAAAAAATAAGGACAAAATTAAGAAAAAGCGGGTTTTTTCAATAATTGAAATGGATTTTCTCCGCAACGGTGCGGTGCACTTTTGGAAAAAATGGTATTTGACTTTTATTTTTATCTTAATACGAGCTTTATTTTTTCTGTAGAAGGTTCTCCGATATTCCAAAGTTTTTGATTTTTTAACCATCATTTTTGTATTTATTAAGTACCCTATATAACTTATTCTTAATTTAGCATTGTCAAAATTAGTTTTTTTCCAAACACCAACTTTTATCAAGAATAAAATTTTCTGTGAAGTCAATAATAAAAAAGTTTCCTATGGAAATGGCGCTTAGATCATTTTTCCCCTGTACCCTTCATATGTATACACATTTTATAGAAATAACATGTTTCTAATTTTTTTATTAGTCTTACAACCATTTCATCATTTAGCCATGTTGATTTTAGTTAGACAATTTTATTGAATTATATTTCAATATAAAAGGTCTTAAAAGAGCGGGACATATTTTCCGATTTTCGAATTCTTCTAAAAATTCTAGATAAATTTCATGTAGCATGTCGAATAGTATCCCTTCCATTTAAAGAATTTGAGCTGTTTAACTTAGCGCGAAACGATTTGCATCTTCTTATCTTAGTTATTTAGTAATTATCTAGATATACGAAATTTTCGATTTGGTGGGGAATATTTTCCAGGTTGTGGTTATGTGGAAGATAAGAAAGTGTAAAACATATCGTTTGACAATAAACATGTACATGTTGTTCCGATTTAGCGTAATTGTGCACTTCATGCATAAACTAGTTCGTGAATTATAGCCAGATCAAAAATTTAATTTCATTTCACCATTTTGACAATAATTTATCTAGCGAATAAAATGAAAAAGCTGTTACGAAAAAATATGCAAAATCGTACATAATACGTTTATAAAATTGTGCAGGTTGCTAAGAATCTATATAAAACAAAATTATGTACTTATATAAGATCTTTTTTAAGCTTAGAAGAGAACAACTAGATAAATCAAAATTTTCAAAATTATTATTGCAGATCTTCACAAGATCGTCTAAAACCGTACCTACTTGTGCAAAATAAAATCTCATATAAAAAACTTTTGTTGTGTATAGATCTTGTTGATATTTAAAGATTAACTTGGAACTTATATTCTATTATAGTTATATTCATGTGAGTTTATTTCAATTTCAATTTATTATATGTATGTTATAACGTTAAAAAATAAATAATTTTCTACATAAATGAGTTGATTTATTGATCGTAATTTATTAAAATAATATGTAACTCAATTATATTTTCCTTTATGTAATTGACTTTTCTTTCAAGAATGCTGTACTTATTACAGGTAATCTACATTCGCCATTCTTAATTTCACTTCAAAAGACATTTTTAACTATTTCTTTCAGGTGTAATGTTCAAATAAATATCCGGCTCTCTTTATGCAGCTTTTTGGATCAAAAAATTGGTTATTCTCTACTCGAAATAAACAGTATTTTATAAATCATATATTTTGTAATGAAAGTTTAAATAAAATAATAGGGGAGAGTAACAATTTTTGTATATAACGTCCCAAAAAATTTGAGTACGGCTCACTTCACTAATGATTGCCGGGGGGTTGACGTCAAGTTAGATTTATTTATTTCCTCCCCACTACATAGTGATAAAAGTTGGTCCTCGCTTGTCAAAGGTGCCGCGCTTAAGTGTCGCAGCTATAGTTTTCTTTAGGCTATGGTGTAACTGTCACCAATTCAACAGTAAGTAGTAGATATGGATTTTGTTCTCTTTTTTTGTCAGCATTAAAAATATTTAGTTACTATTGGAATAAAAATATAGCGAAATATTCAACAATAATTAATCAGGTGATGCAATACAAAAATATCGAACAGTGTAGTTACTTATAGAAGTAGGTAGGCTTGCATTTTCGAATAAAATAACTATATTCAGCGTATTTTACTGATTTCTCTTTACCGGCAAATTCCAACAAAATAAAAACATAATAATCGCTTAGCGTTTATTTTTACAATGGCCATAATCTAATTATTTCGGATAATTCAGCCCTGTGATTATACATTTTGTAAATTATCTTTACTTTATACAATGGTTAGTATTGTCATTGTATTGATTATTTTTGTTATAAAAATTATTTATTTTGTTCCCACGAATTAAAATTACCAGTCTTTATTTAAAACACTTATCTATTAGTTCTGCTATAGAGTTATGTATGTGGCGACTATTAAAAAAATCCATCCAAACACGGACTATTTCTATTTTAATATTTTTTTCCAGTAATCTTACGAATTAAAATTAAACTACTCAAAAATTAATAGGGATATAATAATACATTTTTGTTACCTTGAAGAGGCCCTTGATTTCTGCACCTAGCCAGATATTTACTATTTTTATTCCCCCTAGGTAGTTTAAATCAACCCTGATAACAAAAGGCTTTGTTACCGATAATTAAGCCTATCTGGAAGTCCGTTAAATTCTCTATCAAACCCAGCAAAGTGTTTTCAAATCATTGCAAGTTTTCAATAAAATAATAGTAAGCGACACCAATTTTTAGTTATAACGCTAATATCTCAGGAAACAATTTGTCGCATCCGCCTAAAGGCTTGTACCACAAACCTTAATTTTCGTAGGCAATTAGTACTGCTTGTTCAATATAAGTACTGTAGAAGAGAATGATTAGCCGTTTTCTGGAAAACCGAACATCACTTGCTCACTTAACATTTCGTTTCGACAATTGAACCATTTAACAGTCAGATTCAGTTATTACGTAAAAGCGCAATAAAACGGCATCATTATTAAAAAAAAATAAGCACGTTTTTACGTGGCCTCTATTATCGATCAACGGCTATTGGTCGGCCGATGTGCGATTTTTCAAACACGTGCAAAATCACTTAATTTATCGAAAGTTTAAGGCAACAAGAGCACAGCTTAACCGATGTAGGTAGGTACATTATTCGATCGAAAACTGACCCATAAAAGAATTGTATTGTAAGACTACCAGCAAGAAGTAGGATTGCGCGAGAGGACATTCTCGTCGATATTTTGGTTAATACCGTAACCGTACCATCTCCACATAACATTTATGTTTTTTGACCTCGGAAACCCTGTTCTTGTCTCCTTCACTCCTTTGCTAATAATTTGTTTATTGCGTTTTTTTTTCTGTGAGAATAAAACAATTTTTTGAAGAATTTTGCTTTTTACCTGTGTTTAAAATGTACCTACATAACAATATTTATATAATGACTTAGAAAACGACCTTTTTAATACAATTCTATTTAATATACTATTTAATTATTTTGTTTTCATATTTTATTGAATTTTTTTCTAGTTTCCGATCATATATACATTGGTAATATTTAACCTTAAGAGCTGGCATTGTTACTTGAAAGTAATAACGAGTTACTTTACAATTACTCTTGTTCCAAAATAACGCGTTAACTAGATTTTAAAGATACTTTCAGATGTTATCTCTGGAAAGTAAGGCGTTACTTTAAAACTAACGCATTACGGTAAACGTAACTCTACCACAGATTACGTAGAACAGATGCGAATCTTTTAATGTTTTTCCTATACTCCGTTTTCGTGACCTTGGCCGCTTGCGACTTTCCGTTCGAGCCCCGAGAAGTAGGGTTGAAAAAGTTTGTTGTACCAACTACGCAATTTAACCGGCCGTAAAATGTGATGAAGATCTTTTGCCTCATCAGTTTTGATTTGTATTAAACAATTCTAAATATGAGTATGTAAATAGATTGCTTATTTTAAAGCCTATTAAAGAATGTGAATAACGTATATGTCGAGATTTAAATGTTTTAAAAACATATCTGCATACAATACGTATCAAGATGGAGGATGATGATAATGTTTTGGTGATCAGTGGTGAAATAAACACTGTTTTCTGCGCTATTTGCGAAAAAAAAAAACAAAGTGTCTGTTAAGTGTGTTAAGTGCAGCAAGTATTTTCACAGCAAATGTATAGTAAAAGTGCTCGGATTTATGGTTCAGGAAATAAATGAGATTGTTTGCCCGGACTGCAATGATAACGCGGGATTTTCTATCTCCGACAAGTTGCGGCTCTACGTACAAAACAACGGTCTCCTGAGTTCCCTAGTGATGAGCCTTATGGAAATCAATGATCTGCTTCGGGAAAGAGTCGAAACCCTGGAGGAAAAGGCAGAAAAACCATTAAAAAGGAAAACCAATGAAAGTGAGGTTGGAAACGTAAATCTTCCGGAACCCCCTTCTGCTCCGCAATCAAACGTCAACAAACCAGCAAATGACAGTGTTGTGAAGTTAGCTCCGGAAAACCTGGCCTCTGCAACAGCTAAAGGTCCGTTTACACCGACGTCAACTAAGCCACTAAAGAAATCCGCGCAAAATAAGCAAAATAAGTTCAATAAGGCAGAGGCTGCGGGGCAAAAAATAACATGTCGTCCATGTCCCAAGTATCCTCAGCAGTTGATTTGGCCTTAAATACCGGAAGTCAGCATAACTGCAGAGGCAGAGGTTCCTCAACAAATGGTGGGCGCTCCTCTATTGCTTATGCATCTGTGCTTCAAATATCAATGTCACGCGATCTGACGGATGACGTTTTTGAGATCGATGGCCATGATTTGGAACAAAACAATGACAATCCTGGCCCAGACTCAAAAAATGAAAAATCTCCAGAAAATGCGTCTCAAAATGCAGACGATGATTCTGGATGGGAAATATTCCATGCTAGAAGAAATAAGCAAAATCGTAAGAGAGGTAGGCCGACGCCCAGGCATGGCACAAACAAAGAATGTGTTCTAAAAGCAGCCCCGAGTTTGTCCAAGGAATGGGTCTTTATATCTGGGTTAGACCCAAATACGGAAACCAAGGATGTTAGGGAGTATCTGGAGCAGCTTGACCTGGTGAAGGATTTTCAGTGTTACAAGCTGAAAACAAAAAAGACTGCCTCGCAGTTCATTTAAGGTTGGAGTATCTGGTAAATTCAAGGACCAGATAATGGATCCCGCACTTTGGCCCAACGGGGCCGTGATCAACCATTTTATGAACCTTCAGCGCCCGATTCTCTCAAATTCTTCCCGCTGAGGCAAGTGGATGCGGGCATAGTTCCTGACCAAGGTATTAATGATTGTATTAATGATAGTTTTATAAACCTAAATAATCTTAATACCAATAATAATAGAAATAGGGTAAACAATAGGAATAAAACAAAAACTTCTCAAGATATACCTAACAATAGTCTAACAATCTTTCATGCTAATGTTCAATGTATAAGAAATAAAACTGCAGAGTTTGAATTACTACTTAAAGAGAAACTTGTTGATGTTTTTTATATAAATGAGCATTGGCTCACATCTGATGAGCTTGAGTCTCTTAACATTCGGGGTTACCAACTGGCCTCTGGCTTTGGAAGGTCTCAGAAGCCTCATGGTGGTGTGGCCATACTTGTCAAGGATGTTGGGTACTCGTCTCTCAATCTGGAGAAGTTCTCCACTGAGCAGCACTGTGAGGTTACGGGTATCCTTTTGAGAGACTTTCACATTCAAATTGTAACTTTCTATAGGTCACCTCTGGGTGACTTTAATCTGTTTATTGACACTGTGATGCTGGTATTTCCAAGTTGGATATTTCAAAGCTCATCTATATCACGGGGGATTTCAATGTTCCATTCTACATGAACAGTGAGAGAACTCTAGAAGTAATAAACTCCTTCCGAACCCTAGATCTTCACCCTACTGTAAATTTCAGTACTCGCCTTAGCGCCCAGCTTGATAACGTTTTTACAAATTTCTTTGATGGTTTGGAGGATACTACTCAGCTTAATCTTTTCCACCTCTCGGACCACTATGGAGTCCTTGGTAGGGTTAAAATGGTTTCTCGTTGCCAACCTGCTACTCGTATAACCTACAGGCCAGTGACAAATGAGGGCCTATTTGCCTTATATCGCACCCTTGAAACTAAAGAATGGAATTTTGTTGACAGTGTTGAGTTGGACATTGAAAGTAAGTTTCAACTATTTGTAAATGGAATTGCGGACGGCATTGAGTCTTGTTTTCCAGTCAAGTCAGTTCTGAACACTCAGTCTAAAATTGCAGGGATGGCCAGAGTAAACTGGTTCAACAATGATTTGAGGATCATGAGGGATAAACTGCACTTTCTGATCTCACTTAATAAATCGAATCAAATCTTAATGCCCAAAAAAACAGTAAATGATTTCAAGAATCAGTATAGAGCCGCTCTGGTCTCTGCAAAGAAGGCTGCCCATGATAACTATATTGAGCACTCAGGAAACAGGCAGTCAGCCATGTGGGAGATTATACGGAGTAACTCACCAAGGTACACACAATTAGGCTCTCTAAATATAAATGCAAATGATTTTGCCAACTACTTTGCCTCGGCGGCTGAGGAAATTGTTAATTCATTACCACCCTGTCCAGTGCATTTTAGTCAATATCTAAATAATGTTCCACAAACTCCTCCCTTCAAATTTCGTCCTGTAACCTACAATGAAATTAGAACAATAGTAAATCAAGAGACTCTTTTGGCATAAATACCAAAATTATCAAAACGCTTAAAAACTTGATCCTGTGTCCTCTGACCAAATTAATTAACCAAGCAGTCTCTCTTAACACATTTCCAAGTGTCGTTAAAACTGCCAAAGTAGTACCAATTTTCAAGAACAAGGGATCTCTAGATGACCAGTCCAACTATAGACCAATATCAATTTTACCTATACTTTCCAAAATATATGAGCGTGCTTTAAAGTTTCAAATCTGTGACCACTTCGAAACATATAATTTGTTTTTTCAGGGGCAATTTGGTTTCAGGCATAATAAATCTACGGTGTTGCCAATAAATCATCTTGTACATCAAATAATTGAGGGTTTCAAACTGGGAAAGGATACCTTTGCATAATGTCTGGACTTGACCAGAGCATTTGACTGTGTCTCTCATAGTATCTTGCTCTCTTCCTATGGATTTCAGCCAGATAGTATTGAACTTGTAGAGTCTCACCTCTCTGGAAGGACGCAATATGCGTCTTGCAACCAGCAAAGATCTCATGGGTGTACCCCAAGGATCTGTCCTGGGACCAATCCTCTTTCTAATATATGTCAATGATCTTGCGAACTTTCAGAGGGGAGGCAATATCTTACTGTTTGCGGATGACACAACCATTTTTACTACTTAGGAACCTTCACAGTTTAAAGTTTCTGGCATTGCCGAGGCACAGTTAGGTGTAGAGCAATAGTTCTTGGCTAATAAACTCTCCCTTTACACATAAAAAACCCAGTCCATAAATTTCACTCTCCGTAAAGGAAGAAACTCTCTGTCAAGTCTTGCCAATTGTCAACGGACTGTCTGTTTTTTGGGTGTTCACCTTGATGTCTCTCTTGTTTGGAACCAGCATATTGTGGAGCTAAGTAAAAAACTGTCAAAATCCATTTATGTTGTTCGGAACTTATCGTGTTGTGTCTCTCTCAAGTCTTTACTCACGGCCTACCATAGCTGCTTCGCCTCCAGAATGACCTATGCCATTCTGGAATGGAGACATTCTGCACATTCTCATAAGATTTTTGGCCTGCAGAGGAAATGTGTAAGAATTCTGGGAAATCTGGGATACCAGGATGACTGTCGACAGATGTTTATACTGCTGGGGTTGCTAACTCTACCCAGTGTCTTCATACTGGACTGTCTATTGTATGTGAAAAAAAAATTAAATCTTTTCTCTACCCATGCATCCATACACTCTTACCCCACCCGAAACAACTCTAACCTGGCACCGGAACTTCTGAGACTTTCACGAGCCAGCTTTCGTTCTAACTACTTTGGTATTAAATTTTTTAACACTCTTCCCCCGAGTGTTAGGACTCTTGATTACAACAGCTTTAAGAATCAGATTAAGAGTTACTTAAAGAGCAATGCCTTCTATTCTTTGGATTAATTTATCAGTAGTAATAAGGACAAAATTTTGTAACGTTTTTTTTTAATTTGTCTCTGTTAGGTACTGTTTGTGTCTCTAAATGTCTGTCATACAATCTCTTTTAATATGTATGTTTGAACCCTTACTAGGTTTAAATATTTTATTAGTGTAGTGTCCAATCTTAATTTAAATAATCTTAATCTTAGTGTTTAGCTATGTAATTTTAAGAAAAAAATTTTGACTTGACGTGTAAAAGTGCTTTCCATATTATTATGAATAAAAATTTGAATTTGAATTTGAATTTGACTACTGCGACAATCAACTTTTCTAGTTATTTATTCAAATTAAAATCAGTGAGACCATTTCTTTTAGCTTTCACATTGAAGATTGTAAAAACGAAAGTCACTTTTATCCATATAATGTTTTTATTTACCAAAAAAAATTAAAGATGGGACAAAATATTACTTTTCCTATGGGTTTTTCCTTTTTTACAACTTGTAAGGTCTCTGTTTGCGTATTTTATTGTGTAAAATAGTCTTAACCTAATAAATAATTTAATTACATAAATAAAGGGAAGCCCGAACATGGATGTTTGAAGGGCATAGATTTATCTCTACAGATATTTTATCAAACTCACTTACGAATATTTTTTCTAGTTTAAAAACAAAGTAGATGAAGCCTTCGTTGGGTGACTCTAATTTTTGAAAATAATTGTTTTCAGAGTCGTATGCTTTGCAATGTGTGAATAAGAATGACTTGTCTAAAGTTTCCACTGCATTAGAAAATTGAAGTTGAAGGTGGCCATTCATGAATTTCTAAACCCTTTTTCAAGAAATAACCACACACATAATTGAAAGCATTTTGAAGTGTTATGCTTTCACGCCGATAATCATAATCTGGCAGACTAATAGCTGCTTGTAAATTTGGAGTATTTTCGTAACTTTCATCTAAAATCGGATTGGTATCTCGTAGTTGGGACAGGAGAACATCTAAATCGTCATCACAATTCATATGATGTGAATGCAAAAAGTTCTGGCAAAATAGTTTCGTATATGCTCTTTCGAACTGAATTGGAGTAGGGTTTACACATTTCCCACTTTGTTGTCGAATACTCCCAAAATAGTTCTCTAAATAGTCTTGAAAATTACTAAAGTGAATAATCGAACAAAACTAAATTTTTAAAATATGTAATATTTATTGTCGAGAACGCTTAGCAACGCAGAAACATAATAATATAACCACGAACTAGATGAAAGCGGCCGCGGCACGCCGATTTAGCTCGAGTACACATAGAACGTCTGCCTCCGCCAGCCTCCTTAGAAACTAGGAAAACTTCGTCCTCCGCGTAATCGGTAGCTTTCGCATTCTAGGTAATCTGTGACTCTACTTCAAAAATGCCGCCTTATATCATAGAATGTACCCATCAACATCCAAAATCAAATAAACGAAACGCCAATACGTATTTAGTTTTTAAGCCCTTCTGCGTTCTGCGTCTTGGTCGACTGCATCAACAGAGCCCATGTATTGATTATAAAACGCCACGTACCTTGGCTTATTCTAGTTAACTGTAGTTCTCCCAACTAAATATCGCTGTTTATTACAACAGCACGCCGAATGTTTGCTGGTCAATAAGTAGCCATCTTTTTTATCGTTGAAAAGCACTAAAAGGAGCATGTCTTTGCGAGCAAAACAAAACTGGTACAAATCCAAGTGAACTTGTGTTAACTATTTCGTTACACCTCTATTCATCTTGATAGTTCGTGTCAGATATGTGTTTTTGGATCATAAAAATTCGCAAAGACGCACTGATGTATAAAAGTTTGCTAAAAGTGTTACTACTGAGAAGGCTCTGGGCCAGATGCGCGACCATTTTTTCCGAAAAAATGAGACTCTCTGTTCCGAGAGATAGTGGACATTAGGATTGTCTTCACTTTTTCTTCATGCCATTAGTCCACTTACACAGTTTACTTGGACACACGAAAACTTTAAAACAAACTACAGAATCCATACATTTCTCAGGACCAATGGCCGGGTGATCATTGAATGGATCTACTACTGTTGTCGAACCTCCACCCATTTCAATACCTGGATTAACTTACTCCCCACCTGTGGACGAATAATCGCTTTCGGGATCACTGTATTCATCTGATTCTTGATAGGTTACACCACCGTCGCCGTCGGTTTCGAAATGGCACTCCATTTTACGCGACGCGACGTTTGTGTGTTCAGTTGTTCCCGTGTGCACACTTGTATATGTGTGGATCAAGGCTGAATAGCTAATACCCAATAAGAGCACAAAAAATTAAAATAATAATTTGGTTGCATAACCATCACCGCGTCAAATACAGACGTTGATATGCAAAATCACTTCAAAGGAAATCCGCGGATACCACTGTATCCACCTATGGATATACGTCAACTAACAGGCGATTACCAAAGTATTATCTTGATTTTGAATTATATTTAATTTAGAATTTTTAAGTCAAAAATAAGGAAAAGTGATGACTCTAAAACATAGAATTAGGCTTATATTAGTACCGTTCTCGGAGATTTCATTGCTCACAACACCAACTGGCTCAAACATCACAACAAGACCGAGAACGAAGGAAGGAAGCACTTGCCATCAGCTGCGGGCTTACTCAACTTGTAGACGAACCAACTCGAATCTCAAAGCGGGGCGAATTCGTCACCCTCCTGGATTTTTTCTAACCACCAATCCTGACCAGTACACAATTACAGTTGGTCCGCCATTAGGTACTTCCGACCACAAACTTATTACAACGATTTGTGAATTGCCACTTCTACAGAAGAATCCACTATTCCCTCGCAAAATCTGGCATTACAATTCTGCAAACTGGGACAATCTAACGGAGTTCTACCTAGATTTTCCTTGGCTCGACATCTGCTTTGGCACTGACGATCCATCAGCCTGCTGCAAAGAGATTACGCAAGTAATCTTCTCAGGAATGGAAGCATATATCCCAAATTCCATCAAGTTACTGTCAAAAGGAAAGCCCTGGTTCGACAGAAGATGCGAAAGAGTTGTAGGTAGGAAACAGCAAGCTTTCAAGTACTGGCAGCAAATTCAGACCGCTGAAAATCGCAATTATTTTGTCGAAGCGAGAAACGAATGCAAACGTGTGATCGACGAAACTAAGGACAAACACAATCAAAGGATCAGGAACAAACTTTTGCAATATCACAGTGGCTCCAGGAATTTCTGGTCGGTAGCAAAGGCAGTAAGTAATAACTTTACATAAACGTCTCTCCCACCTCTGACAGACGAACGTGGCATCACAGCGAGTACAGCCAAGGAAAAAGCAAACATGCTCGACAAAATGTTTTCATCGCACTATACCTTAGGCGTCCCCCAAGGCAAGGCTCTCCCCACCATATCGAGCATCAACACTACCATGACAGAAGTCAAGTTTCATCACGGTGATATTCGTAAAATCCTAAAAGAACTAGATACGCAAAAGGCATCCGGACCGGACGAAATACCTGCCATCGTGTTAAAAACCTGCGCCAACGAACTAGCACCCGTTTTTTCCAGCCTTTTTTTCTCTGTCTTTCAGAAAAGGGATATACCCATCATCACGGAAAGTCGCTCGAGTGCAACCTGTTCCAAAAAAGGCAAGAAAACCACATCATCAAACTAACGCCCAATTGCCTTGCTTCCCATAATCTCCAAAGTCATGGAACGTGTAATCAATCAGCAACTACTCAAGTACCTCGAGAACAACAGACTAATCAGCGATAATCGACAGAGTTTGGCATGACGGATTGCTCAACAAACTGCCGTCCTTCAGGCTGCCAGCCTCTCTCTGCAGCTGGTTTGCCAGTTTCCTTAAGAACCAATCTCTGCACGTTACAGTTGATGGACACATCTCAGGCACAGTCACCATTAGCGCGGGCGTGCCTCAGGGCGCAATACTTTCACCAACTTTGTTCCTCATCTATATAAATGACCTGCTGACCGAAACGAATAATCCTGTTTACAGTTTTGCAGATGGCAGTACCCTTGTCTCCCAATTTAGATCAGAAAAACCTTTATATTGACCTTATATGGAGTAGGGCAATTGAGAACTACGGAGAGTCTCGAGCGATTGCGTTGGATATTTCGAAGGCATTCGACAGAGTTTGGCATGACGGGTTGCTCAACAAACTGCCGTCCTTCAGACTGCCGGCCTTTCTCTGCAGCTGGCTTGCCAGTTTCCTTAAGAACCGATCTCTGCACGTTACAGTTGATGGACACATCTCAGGCACAGTCACCATTAGCGCGGGCGTGCCTCAGGGCGCAATACTTTCACCAACTCTGTTCCTCATTTATATTAATGACCTGCTGACAGAAACAAATAATCCTGTTTACTGTTTACAGTTTTGCAGATGACAGTACCCTTGTCTCCCAGTTTAGATCAGAAATACCTCTATCGGCGACTGAGACTTATCACCGCAGACAGGAGCAGATTACAGCAATTAATCAAGACCTGGAAGAAGTTCAAACTTGGGGCGACAGAAATTTGGTCCAGTGCAATGCAGCAAAGACCCAAGCAGTTACGTTTACTAGGAGGGCCAATATGGCGGGCCCTGACATCATTATGGCAGGACCGACCATTCTTTCATCCTCGTCAATCGGACTACTGGGTGTCTCGGTCAACAGCAATCTGTCCTGGCATGACCACGTTGCTAACATCGCAAAATGATAACCTCCCGGAAGCTTGGTGCGCTATTTCGCAGCAAAAAACTGAATTGTCTGGAACACCGCAGACATGTGGCCCTGTTTCACAGATACTTTCACGGCAGATGTTCCCAGGATTTGGTCAGCCTCATCCCGCCCCTGGCAACGCCTGTCAGACAGTCACGATAGACAGAGAGCGCATCAGTTCGTCGTACAACTGGAGACACCTAGAACATCGCTTTACAAGAACTCCTTTGTCTGGCGCACTGCATCGCTGTGGAACTCACTCCGAGGACATCTGTTTCCCCCGAATTACAACCTACAACTATTCAAGAACTGTGTCAATAAACATCTTCGCACACACACCGCTCGTCGAGCGCCATATGATCTCCCTTTAGTGTGTGTGCCACTACCATAAAAAAATTGTTTCAAGACACAACGAATCTAAAATACTCAACTGCTGATTTAAAACTTAGACTTGTGATTATGGTTATAAATTTCCGCTAATTTGAAAACGCTGATTGGACAATCTAACAGCTAATATATGCAGTTATTTTAAAACAACTATTTAGTGGGGAAATAAAGGATTATCAATAAACATGAAACGACTGATTTGTTTAAATGAATTTCTCTTTTTGACCTTTGGTAGCGGTGACCTTAGGCCCTGTCCTTATTAACCAAAAATATATTTTTATTGGGGTTAACAGTTTTATTTATATTACGTAACTCTAGAATAAAATCGATTTCCACACGAGACGAGATCTAGGCTTCGAGACGAGAAATAATACACATTACTATCAAGCAAGGAATGTTAACTAACAAACTGATATAATATGTCATTATTCTGTTAGACTAACATGATCGGCATTTTATAATGAATGAGCTGCTACCTATAATAATAATTATGGTTGATTGGCTTCTATGAAGTTAATTAATAGTTTGCGGTATTAAATGGTACTGATGAGAATTTCGAATCTATACGGAAAGATCTTGACGTATGGGTTCTATTATATTTTGAATGAATAATTATTGTTAACTGAACTCCTCGCCCGTATAGGAATAATTTGTTTTTAGTTAGATATGAGCTGTTAAGAAAATGTAATAAGTTTTTTTTGTATATACATTTATACCTACTCATGTTCTTGGAAAGTATTTCAAATAGAACGTGTTCAAAATTAGGAAGCAAAAGTTTACTATAAAGATTAAAAATTAAAAAATGTAATTGGCATGCAATAATTCAACCGTGTTTTTTTTAACTGATTTCAGAGTATATTTCGTGTTTTTCAAAATTAAAATTAAATCTAGAAATGAACATGTTAAATATCAAATTCATCAAATCGTTTTTACAGTAAATTTCATCAGATATAGATAGTGTATATTTTAACTCTTTCAGACCCCATGTCCATCACAATAGACATCAATGTAATGTGTTTTTTTTTCATGGTAATAAAGAATACTGTCTGTGTTCAAATAAATTGCCTACGCCAATGAACCTAACTTTTAACTGAATTGACGCACCTAGCGCCATCTGCGAAAATACTTCGATACTAAAAAATAGGCTACAAACCACGAAGATTAGCGTCATACTTATATTACTTATGGCTGAAGCGTTACGTTGCGTTCCTCAAAACTCAAAACGTAAGTATTATTTGTTGAACTTTTACTAGTTTTTAGGATCTAATTATCGAACAATATTTTCACACTGATAAGAAAACTATGTAAAATCGTTTGTAGTATTTTGTAGGCATATAATTACCAAAATAACGTTGTAAAATCGTCTGGAAATGTTATTATCTTTATTGGATGATGATGAACTTGAAATTAAAGGCGAGAAAGTTAAGGCGCTCCTGGAAGAAATGTCTGATTGTGAAGGTGATAGCGATGAGGAAATATTCGCACAAGTTGATAATATCTAATTTACTCCAAGCGTTATAGAAAGTGATGAGATGAATGAGGCCATTTTGAAAAAAAAAAACGGACAAAAGCAGGATATTCAAACAGGCGTAGAAAAAAGTAGATAGGCCTACTTTAGGGATAGAAATTACAAAGAAAGTCAACATCAAATAGAAAACTGAAAATTTTCTGAAATTTCATTTTGGGAGTGAACCTAATCAAGCCGACATGACTTCTCAAGAAAATGTTTCGTCCCCTGATCCAATAGTAGTACCTTTCAGAAAAAGGTGTGTGGAGTTACAAATGGAACAGGAAATTTCCATCGACGAGCAAAGGGTACCATTCACTGCAAAGCTGTCACGGCGACTACCCAAGGAAAGAGCAAATATGCTCGCCAATATGTTTTGATCGCACTCTACCTTAAACGTTGTCCCAAGGGAAGGCTCTCTCCATCATATCGAACATCAAGTTAAGTTAAGTTTCATCACCGTGATATTCGTAAAATCCTCAAAGAACTAGATACGCAAAAGGCATCGAGACCAGACGGAATACTTGCCATCGTGTTAAAGAACTGCGCCAAAGAACCCATGTTTTCCAGACCTTATTCTTCGTCTTACCCAAAAGGGATTTACCCATCTTTTAGGAAAGTCGCTCGAGTGCAACCTGTTCCAAAAAAGGCAAGAAAACCACGCCCTCAAACTATCGTCCGATTGCCTTGCTTCCAATAATCTCCAAAGTCATGGAACATGCAGTCGATCAGCAACTACTCAAGTGCGTCGAGACCAACGGATAACCAATTCGGCTTTCGCAAAGATGGATCGCCAGGGGATATATTGGCCTATGCCACTCATATATGGAGTAGGGTAATTGAGAACTACGGAGAATCTACAGCGATTGCGTTGGATATTTCGAAGGCATTCGACAGAGTTTGGCATGACGAATTGCTCAGCAAACTGCCGTTCTTTGGACTGCCAGCGTCTATCTGCAGCTGGCTTGCCAGTTTTCTTAAGGACTGATCTCTGCACGTTGCAGTTGATCTCGGACACGGTCACCATT
The DNA here is from genome assembly GCA_016904865.1 of Pissodes strobi. Classification (NCBI taxonomy): domain Eukaryota; kingdom Metazoa; phylum Arthropoda; class Insecta; order Coleoptera; family Curculionidae; genus Pissodes; species Pissodes strobi. The sequence goes on from MU182124.1 coordinate 415,828, forward strand.
AACGCGGGCGTGCCTCAGGGCTGCAATACTTTAAGCAACTCTGTTCCTCATCTCCTTAATAACCTGTTGACCGAAATCAATAATCCTGTTAACAGTTTTGCAGATGACAGTACCCTTGTCTCCCAAGTTAGATTAGAAAATATTTTATCAGCGCAGTTGAATGCAGCAAAAACCCAAGCAGTCACGTTTACCAAGAAAGCCAATACGGCGGGCCCTGAAATCATTACGGCAGGATCGACCATTCCTTTATCCTCGCAAATCGGGTTACTGGGTGTCTCGGTCAACAGCAATATGTCCTGGCATAACCACGTTGCTAACATCGCAAAATCAGCCTCCCAGAAGCTTAATGGGATATTTCGCAACAAAAAACTGCATACACCGCTTGCTCTAAAAAGCGCAACTAAGGCCGTGCTTAGAATATTGAATATTGACGAGAGCTGTGCGTCTCGTCGGCGACCCGGAGTTGACCCGGGATCTGGATGGTCTGGAACACCGCAGACATGTGGCCGAGATAGCCCTGTTTTACAGCTATTTTCACCACAGATGTTCTCAGGATTTGGCCCACCTCATCCCGACCCCAGCAACGCTTGTCAGACAGCCGCGATAAACGGCAAGAACGCACCCGTTCGTTGTACAAATGGAAACACTTAGAATGTCGCTTCACAAGGACTCCTTTGTCTGGCGCACTGCATCGCTGTGGAACTCACTCCCAGGACATCTATTTCCACCAAATTAAAACCTACAGCTATTAAAGAACCGCTCGTCGAGTGCCATAGGATCTCCCTTTAGTGTGTGTGTCATTGCCATAAAAAAATATATATTCAATACGTGAAAGGAAAGCCATGCCCCTGGGGCGAGAAATTGTTTGTTTTATGTGGTCGTAGTGTCCTGGTCCCGTAATTATCAGGATTCAATGACTGGTTATGACAAGGAGACTGCTGGCAAAATTTGATGTGGGTGCAAGCGTAGTCCTAGACTTGTCTGGAAATATTCCAAAGAGACCCTACCTCCATTTTGACAATTATTTTACAAGATAAAATCTTGTAAAATTCCTTAGCGATGAGGAAATACACGCTTCTGTGATATGAGACTAAATCGTTTTGGCAATCCATCTCTGAAGACGGACAAAGAAATTAAAAAAAAAAACAGAGGATGCAGCGAGGCAGCGATAAGTGAAGATGGAATTGTTTTATGTACATGGGGACAATCGATCTTTTGTTTCGGGATCAAGTTTCGTTGGCAAAGGCGATGAAAACCTGTTGAAAAGATGGTACAATGCAGCAAAGGGGTATGGATAAATTCGATCAAATGGATGAACACCATCGAATTATAAAAATCCTAGATTCTCTTCGTTTCAAAATGCACATCGTAGAGTGTAGCTGATAGGGCAAAATCGTCCAGCACAACTCAAAAGAAGATCATTGGGCCAGATACCACCAAATACGCTACTTCCATAAAAAATGGATATTGAAGTAAGACTATTGCGAAAAATACAATTGGATCTTGTATTTTGTTGGCCATATGCCAGAGCTGTTTCATAATAATGAAACCACCAGACGTAAGAATCTGGGATAAAAGGGAAAAATCCATATTTATTGTATTAAATGTTCCATATCTTGTCGAAATCCTTAGTGACAAGGAAATTCACGCTTTGAGAAATTTACAATAGTCGCAATTGGAACAAAATAATGAGAGAGAAATCTGTTATTTCAGTTATATATGAAACGAAATTGTTTTGGTAATCCACCTCTGATGACGAACAAAGAAATTTCAAAAAAGAACAGAGGATGTGGCGAGGAAGCGATAAGTGAAGATGGAATTGTTTTATGTAAATGGCTGGACCATCGATCTGTTTTTTTGAGATTATGTTTCGTTGGCAAATGCGAAAAGATGGGACAAAGCAGCAAAAGATAGTTGCATGGGGCGTATGCATAAATTCGATCAAATCCCGAAATTGGACGCTAATGATGATTTTTCATGCCGTTGATTTAGCAATAGATAGGTGGAATATAAACAGGATAAAGAAGATCGCGGAATACCCAGAACTGAAATGTAAGATTCTCTTCATTTCAAAATGCACATTGTGGAGTGTAGCTGACACGGCAAAATCGTCCAGCACAACTCAAAATAAGATTATTGGTCCAGATACCACCAAATACGCCACTTCCATTAAAAAGGGATATTGAAGTAAGACTATTGCGGAAAATACAATTGTATCTTGTTGGAGTTGTTGGACATATGCCAGAGCTGGACGATAATAGGGAAGCAACCAGATGTAAGAATCAGGGATAAATGGGAAAAAACCCAAATTTATTATATTAAATGTTCCATACTCCTTTGTTTAGTCAAAGAAAGAAATTGTTTTAGGTTCTATTATAAAAAATAATAGCATTATATTCATGTATTGTTTTCAAAGGAATATTTCATCATATCTTCAGGGGATGGGTAATGACGCGTCGAAAATTAATTTTCGACGTTGGTGTCGAAAAACCCGTCGAAAATGTCAAATATTGTCGAATATTGTCGAAAATAACGAATATTTTATTCCCCCATGGACTAACATACCTTTTAAAAATATGTTCTCAAAGGTTTTCCAGTGGATCTAAATATTTTTTCTAAATGGTTCTTTGTTCACGATCACGACAGATTCACGAAAAAAAATAAAACAAAGACGCCTTTTCCATTTTGTTTAAATACATTTGGCAATATAATAACATATTTTACCGAACGACCCTGCGACGGCAACGATGCAACGATCGAGGCACGCATTCGGGGAATCCCCTCAAATTGAGCGGGAGTTCGGCCATTGTCAAAGGTTCGGCGGACGGGCGGTGATTTCCAGCCTGGTTATTTGATTTTAAACAAAGAGTTGCTGTTAAAAAAGGTGATTTATTTAATTGTATTAGTTTAGTGTATTGTGTGGACTGTGTAAGTCTATATAGATCATTGGAATAGCGTATCGGAATTGATATAAAAATATATTCAATGGCTGGGCGACCTCAACATACACTTTGGAAATAATATGGTTTTGATTTGATTAAAATTCAGGGGAAATGTGCAGCTTTATGCAGCTACTGTGACAAAACTGTAAAAAATACAGGCAAGAAAAGACTACTGAGCCATAGAAATGTTTGTCAACAGAGTACACATTCGAAGGGTAAGTAAAAATAAAAAGTACTACTATTTTTCTTGGTATGTCGAAAATGTCGCTTCATCGGCGCGGCGCTGTTGCCGTTGACAAACTGATTTGGCACGTTTTAATAGCTACATATTCACCGCGCTTTTAA
>MU182124.1:419124-464073 GCA_016904865.1 Pissodes strobi
TGTGTCAAATTTTAGTAGGATATAAAAATAAGGGTAGAAAGTATGGATGGAAATTTCGGCGACCGTCGGCATAAAGGATAGTGGCTTTTACAAAAAAAAATATTCATAAGAAACTACGCATTTTAACTAGTAAATTGAAAGAATAAAACTTGCGGTAAATGCCATTTTGTAAGAATTATTTCAATCAATCGATTTACAATCGACACTAAAATCGACTTCTCTATTCTCTTTAGCCTTTTTTAATTTTTATTTTTTAGTAGGTAGGTACTCAGATTTCATTTTTTGGATGCTTTTGGCGTTTTGGTGACGAACGAAATGTAAAAGCTTAAAAGGAAAGCGGACAATTTTTAATATTTTGCAAAAAATAGTACAATAAGTATATAATTTTATTAAATGGAAAAATGCTTTTTTAAAGCTGAAAATATATTTTTTTAATTTAAAATTTTGATGTGGAGAGCGGAGAGACTGATTCCAATTGCATAGGGCGACAAATTTTTTGCTATGTATAGTCTCTGTTTTTAGTAAACCAGAAAACCTTGCAAAAGGCAGTTGTGGAAGTATACGACTCAGACGAAGAAGATGATCAGCCTTTGTCAAAACTTTTAATAAGAAGTGAAAATAGCAATTTAGGTAAAATTCCTAATAACAATGATCTAACATCTGGAAATGTAAATATTGTTCATTCGCCTGAACCTGGATATTACTGCGTTGAAGATGAAGAACAACATAGCATAATGGAAGAAGCAGAGACCACTGACACTGAAACACTGGAAATACTGGAATCTTTCAATATTGATGCCCCTGGCCCTAGTACTAGTGGACCTAGTGGTAGTAGTTGCAGTTTTTTTGGATCCTCCTATTCCCCCTTATGCAGTGTAAACATGGTAAGCTTTAATGAAAAAAAATTGTCCTTGGGGAAAATAATAATTCGTAATTTTTTTCAGTTACAAAAAAAAACAAGAAGTTATCAGAATCGACAATGGTAAAGCCTCCCAATCACAGGAAAAGTTCAAGTAATACAAAGAGTATTATTAAAGGCAAAGGTTCTGGTACTCTATCGCAATTTTGTGACAAAATGTCGCCCAAAGGAAAAGAAGATCTAGATAAAGCCTTGGCTACATTTATGTTTGGATGCAACATACCTTTTTCAGTCGTGGAGTCTTCACATTTTAAAAATTTCATACACTCTCTTCGCCCTTCATACAAGTTACCGACAAGAAAAACTTTAACCAACTCGTTACTACCAAAATGCTACGAAAATTGTAAGAATTCTTTGAAGAATTTTGACGCCGAGTCCGTTATGTTGATTGACGGTTGGAAAAATTCTTCTAATAATATGAAGAATGTAGTATGCCTTATTCATAATGTAGAAGGTGATATAGCTTTCCTTGAATCTTATGATCTTACAGGAGAAAAGGAAACTGGAGATAAACTACAGGAAATTGTCGAGCAATGTGTAATTTTAGCAAAAGAATTATATAATACTAATATTTATGCAATATGCTCAGATAATGCTAGTAATATGAGAAAGATGGGTTCCCAAGTCAATCTTTGGTACTCAAATTGCAATAGTCATACTGCAAATCTTTTAGCAAAAGAATTGGTGTCAGATCATATTGCAAGAAGAGTACAAACTGTATTAAAATAATTTTCATCACCTGATCTGGAAAAAGTATATTAAAACATAATGAAAAAACAATAATATTAGCTGGGGAAACAAGCTGGTGTTCATTTAGAGACTCTTTTGTTAACTTTTTATATAATTTAAAGGCCATGAGAGATGTGATTGCAGAAGATAATACGAAAATCAAGCCAAATGTAACTAAACTTGTTTCTGATGAAAATTGAAAAAAGCAAGTAGAGGCTAGCGTTAAGTTATTAGATCCCGTATGCAAGCTTTTAAATAAATTACAGAGCACACAGGCGTCAATTGCTGATGCAGCTGAGGAATGGTTAACATTGCGTTTACCAGATGGCTTTGAAGAATATGACCATTTTGTGAAAAAACGACAGAAACAAGCATTAAATGTTTATTCTCTATCAGCAAATTTTTTACATCCACTTTATAGAGGTAAGATGTTATCAGAAGAACAATGCGAGATGTAGAAAATTTTCTTAGAGATAATTTAAGTGTTGATGCATTAAATGATTTCCATTTGTATAAAAATAACAAAATATTTTCCCAAAAACTTTTTTCCAAATAAATCGGGAATGTGCAGACTTTCTGAGGATTGGCCGAAAGACACCATTCAGAACTGGCTAAGTTAGCCATGAAGTTAAATTCAATACCAGCCTCTCGGCACAGCTCGAGAGACTTTTCTCAAATTGGTCCTTTATTCACTCTAGGCTGAGAAATAGACTCAGTTCAGGAAATTCGAAAAAACTTACTTACATCTATTACCACTTGAAAATAAGGAATGAAAACAGAAGTGATGAATATTAGTTTGTTTTTATAAGATATTTTAAATGCCAATTTTTGAAATCCTTTGTGAATATACTTTAAGGTTATAGTCATGTTGTTAAGTTGACAATTGACATATTTTTATTAACCATCTGCTGTTTTGTATTTCCATGGTTTTTAACAAATATATTAATATTAATACATATTGATTTATAGTTATTACTATACGATAACCGACACTATAACCAACTTACTCTTTGGTTATAGCAAAACCAAATTAAAATTTCCAATTATATTTTTGACTGTCGAATATGTCGAAAATTAATGGTGTCAAAAAATAATTTTCGACGCGTCGAAAAAGGCGTCGAATATGTCAAATTTTCGACGTACCCAACCCTGTCAGTACTGAAAATTGAAAGTAAGTTCCCTTTTCCATTAGAATTAACATCGTTGTTTTCTTCAAAAACTGTCAATAAAATGTGTGTATATTTTTACATTCGTTATCTGAGAAAACCCCCAAAAAGAATTAATTCAGATCTGAAAGTGTTAAAAAACTATAACTTAAGTACATACCGTTTTCGCATCTTATATCTTAAAGGTGCTGGCAGATTTGTGTGGTCCAAACGGCAAAGCTCTTTTTCGTCGGACGCATAAGTATGATCGGCTATACGTTTCGATGCCATTTTTAAAATACTCTAATATTATTTTCTTTGCATGATTGAAACCACTATTTTGGCACTAACTAAATCTATCCATACAAGTCGAGGATCTATAATCAACTAAGCAAGCAGAACGGCTTATGTCTTTAATAACCGGTATTCAAAAATGTTCTAATTATATGTGTGAATTTTTTTTTGTTTAAATTACCCGTCGGTAAACAAAATCCGCTGCCGTAGCCGTTGTAAATCACTTTGTTTTAAAAAATATTCCTGCTATCAATTAGACTATTACACATTTATCTGCTTTTAATCAAAAGTTAGATAATGTAACGCAATATGAAAGTCATTCTGTAGAATTCGGAATTTTCTGACGCAAAACAAAATCCTAAAAAGGTGTCTTTCTAGTCGTAAAACCATGCTGTTGACTCAGCATTAATGCTTTTTTGAAACTTATTAGCGATTCTTTTTCTTCTTAATTAATGTTTTAGGATCCCCGTACTAAAAAGTGAAAAAGAACGACCCCCTTTAAGGGTTACCCACTCCCCTTATTTGTCTGTCGATCAGTCCTATATCTGCCTGTTACCAAGGATTTATCTCTACGATAATAATTATCCTGTATACAGGATAGTTTGGGAAGTATAGGTCAGTGATCCTTTTTTTAAAGGTACATATAATAAAGCCTTATTTTCTGATTTAATTTTATCTAACCATTTCAATTGGGCTGCAAGTTCCTATTTTTTGTTCTTGATAGGTATATGTATAGGTTGGACAGCTTGTATGTGGTGATTCTGCTAGTTAATCTTCAAACCAAAGCAATGAGGATTAGAATAATATAGGCCATGAACAGTTACTAGTGTGGGATCACACAACCTCAAGCAAAATTAGCAATAATAATAAAACTAACAAGAGAGATTTATGATATTAAATTGCAAACTAACCCAGACTATCCCACAATAATTACTAGTGGTCGGTATAAACAATTAATTTTTAAATTATTTATGACCAGAAAGGAGAGGGTGGTAATTAATTTTACCACCGTCTCCTTTCTGGTCAGAGGGTGGTAATTAATTTTATAATTGACCGCGAAGCAAGGAAGGAGCCTCCACGCGTGCATTTTCTAGTTTCACCAAAAAAAAATAAAAATGCCGGCGCCCCCTGGTAACGCTGTCCGCAAGGACAACGGCCAATCCTTCCACCACCGGAGACAAAATTCTCAAAAACAAGACAACCATAAAGCCATCCCTGACAATTGTCAGCTTTAACGTCGAGGGTATCACAAAAAATAAACAGGACATAATTGCTCAACTATGTCAGACACACAAATGGGACGTACTATGCCTACAGGAAATGCACAGAGATGAAACAGCCAACAGGCCCGAAATCAACGGGATGCACCTAACTATCGAAGCACCCCACTCTAAATATGAAAGTGCCATCTTCGTAAGAACCAACATGACTGTAACATCGACCGGCAAAAACGTCACAAATGACATTGAAGTTCTAACTATCGAAAGCGGTATACAAACCGCCTGGCAAACCACTTGACCTACAAATGTCAGAAAACTGCTGAAACCCGGGAAAGACCAAGAGTCACCAAAAAGCTATCGCCCGATATCACTTCTCTGCCATCTATACAAGCTGTATGAGAGATGAGAGACTCATTTTTCATAGGATAGAGAAGGTCGTGGACTCAACTATCATCCCACAACAGGCAGGCTTTAGACCTGGGAAATCCTGCACTAGTCAAATCCTGGCTCTGACGGAACACATCGAGGACGGATTTGAAAGAAAGCAAATAACAGGCCTAGCCCTGGTTGATCTTAGCTCCGCTCACGACACCTTCAACCACAAAAAGCTGCTGTCAAAAGCCTATGACACACTCAAAGACTACAAACTTGTCCAAATATTAGAATCGTTACTACAAAACCGACAGTTCTACGTGACCCTTGAAGGAAAAAAGAGTCGATGGAGAAGCCAAAAAAATGGTCTAGCTCAGGGCAGCGTCCTAGCACCTATACTGTTCAACCTCTAGACTAACGACCAACCAACCCCACCTTTTACCAGAAACTTTGTTTATGCTGACGACCTTAGGGTAACGGCGCACGGAGCAAAATTTGAAGAGGTAGAGCAAAAACTGGAATCTACCCTAGACCTTATGTCCACATACTACCAACACAACTCTCTGAAGCCAAACCCTTCGAAGACTCAGGTCAGCGCGCTTCACTTTCACTCTCGATAGGCAAACAGGAAGCTGCATGTCACCTGGAATAACGCCGTTCTAGAGCATACCGAAAAGCCCACCTATCTTGGAGTCATATTGGACCGCTCCCTAACATTTAGGTTTCACTGTGAAAAAACTCGAAAGAAGGTGGAGGCGCGGAACAGCCTTTTAAGGAAGCGCAGAAACAGTAAATGGGGTGCAAAACCAACAGTACTAAGAACTACTGCGCAAGCACTGTGCTTTTCAACTGCTGAGTATGCCTGCCCACTCTGGTCTAGATCCGTCCATGCGAAGAAGGTGAACGTAAGCCTGAACGAGACATGCCGGTTAATAACAGGATGCATGAAACCGACACCACTGCAGAAACTATACAAGCAGCAGCAGGCTTCCTGGACCCCGACTCACGTAGGACTGCCTACGAGTTTAGTGAAAGAGTCAAGCAGACCTTCGACGATCGCCACTCCTTATTCCGACACGAAGGACACATAGGAAGATTAAAATCAAGAAACCGCTTCCTGAGCACCCCACTGGATGAACCATCCGAACTCTACTCAATAGCAGAGGCCTCTCCATGTGGGTCACTAACCGACTGGAAAACCTGGAGATCGCTTAACCGCTTAATAACTGGTGTAGCAGCCCCTGTAAAGATCAACCTCATCAAGTGGGGCCTGTTGAAAGGAAATGACGATAAGTGCAAGACAAGACATGCCCAAACTGCCCTTACCAGTGCACTCTCGACGAACTATGGACTGACAAGCCAGAACAACTGAACGTTGCCCAATACTGGGCAGAGAGACTGTTTCCGGACACGAAAAAGTAAAGTAAGTATAATTGACCACTTTATTTAGCGAACTGTATTACAATAGGTAGGTGGGATTTTATTCATAGGGTGTGAATTGAAACATGTATTCTATTTTCAGGTATTATGTGCTTTAATAATGCAAGACTTATTTTGCATTAAATATGATCAATAAATAAATTATTTTTCTAACTACTTTCAAACACTCATCCTCTCACTGATAAAACTAATTAACTTACATCAGGTTAACTATTAGTGAATGTCTAATATCTAATAAAACTTCGTGATTACTTGAAATTAACATAAACTCCTTTCTTTACTGAATGTAATCAAACTCGCCTTTAATTCAACTGACTGCTTCTCCTTTCACACTCAATACATTGTTATTTACTCAACTTAGCTTCACCAGGGTTATAACACTTCGAACATTTAATTCGAATCTTGAGTACAGGAATAGATCTGTCTCACTTCTTTCTTACTACAATTTTCCAACCGTCATTTTACCTTTTTCAATCGGCAACAACAGGAGATGAGCTACCGCGTTTCTCTCTTGAGAAAATGCGTAAAAATTCCCAAAAAAATCCTTAATTCAGTGTTGAAAAAGGGAACACAGAGTACACTAGATATTTTCTAAAAATCAGAAAATGACTAAATATATTGGCGTCAAACAGGGCAGCGACAGAGGCTGATGTTTCTGGCGAAACTCACAGCGCGGCGGCGACTGAGGCCGCTGCTTCACAGTTGAGTGTTTGTAAGGCACTAAAATTACTTCTTCGACTAACTAAACTTAAGTTTTAAGAAAACTAACTAAATATCTTGGCGTCAAACAGGGCAGCGACAGAGGCTGATGTTTTTGGCGCCAAACGCAAGCAGAGCGACTACTAAGGCCGATGCTTCATGATTGAGTGTTTGTGAGGCAGGCACTTATTACTTCTTCGACTAACTAAACTTGAATTTTGAGAAAACTAACTAAATATCTTGGCGTCAAACAGAGCAGCGACAGAGGCTGATCTTTTTGGCGCCAAACTCAAGCAGGGCGGCGACAACCGGCCGCTGCTTTACGTGTGAGTGTTTATCAGGCACTTAAATCTAATTTTTCCTATCGGCGCGGCAGGGAGAATAGAGCGGGAATTGCACGGACGCGGATGCATTTGAGAGGGTAGAAACATGTTCTTTCTTTATTTGACATATTGTTGTTTACACAATATTGACGCAGACATAGGTATATTACATTGAGAACGATTAATAACGTTTTCCTTGACGGAGTGACAACTAGCTTTCCAGCGATTGTTTCATATAATGGAAACTATTCTACCAACAATCCAGGTTCGCACTAAGGAGTAACTGAAATACAATGCTTTAAATGCACAAATTGCTGTTTACCTGGGGAGAAATAAATTTATTTGAGTTTGAATTATGGCTCGATCATACTACGAACATACAGAGTGTTATCACCAAACTATACGGTGAAAAACGATAAGTTAATACACATGTTGGGGTGTTTCCACAACAACTAGAAACGAAGATCCATTACCTTGGTAGGCTAACAAAAAAATAAATTTTTGCTCTGCTCTATCGATGTGCAGTAATATATTTAGCACCTCTACCAAGCAGCTTATGCGGTGGACAATTATTTTCATCAGCTGGTGACGTGTATGAATCTGCCAGAAGCGGATTGAAATCAGATAGAAAGAAACATTAATTTTAGGAAGTTATTTTTTGAATGGAATACCTTATATTTGTACACATTTATAAAAGACCCATATTTTTCCATTTTCGAGTAGGTATATAATATGGTTTGCTGGCTTTTATTTTAACAGTTGGCATGATAAAAGTATTATAATGGACGTACCCGTGGGACCACTTCTGCCTGTGCCTGCTAAGATTCAGCTTAGAGCCACCATTTTATATTTGGGTGTGATAGTCGGGGCCTTCAAGAGAGCGTATGCTCAACATCTTGAGGGGCCCAAAAATATAGTGCCTCCGATCCAACAAAGGTGTAACCTATTTGGAAGGCTCGCCCCAGTCTAGCTAAGCCCGGACGGGGGCCTTACTGGGCGAATGGCGCTATGCGCGAAACCCACCCCATAAGCTACTTTTAGTTTAAGAAGCCATCAAACGACATCATTGTCAATTTGACTTGATTTAAGGAATAAGTGACTTTTGAATGATCAATCACTCAAAAAGCGCAAACACAATAAATATTATATTAAATACAAAAAAAAACACTTCTAGTTTCTATTATTAATAAATATTGAAGATACTGAATGGAAAAAGCTTACAGGCTTAGAGAAAAAATGGAAAAATGGATTAACCCTTTATTTAAGTAAGAAAATGTTCATAATTTAAATTTTCTATGTATCCTCCATTATTTTCAAAGCACGTTCTTAAACCTCGCCGTAACCTGTCCAAACTCGCTGAAATTATGTCGTTATTTTCATGACGTCTATTGATCCCATTTCTTATTTTAAATTTTAATTCATTTATGTTTTCGTTTTGAGATTTGTAAACATCACTTTTCAGATGCCCCTTTTAAAAAGGTATCCAAAATTATTGTAAGGTCGGGACTGTCAGGTGGCCAGGGAATAGTTCCATTTCGAGCGATCCACTGATCATACTGGATGTTTCATAAATTTATAACGCGTCCCTTGTCGAACGAAGATCATTTATAAATAAACTGAAAAGAAATGGTCCCAAATGGGATCTGGAATGGGCACTGACAGATAACCATCAATTTTCTCTTGCTGTTTTCTGTTGAATAAGTATGATTCCAGCCAAGAGAGTAAAGACCCGGAGACTCCATAACATACCAACTTCGAGAGTAACACACTGTGGTTAACCTTTTCAAAAGCCTTACTGAAATCAGTATCATGGTTCTTCAAATGTTTTGTTAATAAAGTTTGTAAAAAGGAACAAATTTGTATCTACAAAAACATGCCGTTGACTCAGGATTATGTTAAAAAAAAGTGTATGAGAGATGCCTCTCAACGTGAGGCTCAAACAACATTGGTATTGCAGAGATAATACTAATAAGCCTATAATTACTCACATCTCCTTTGCTATCAGATTTCTGGAGAGCAGTTACGTAGTATAGTTTCCAGACGTCTGGAAAAAGACCAGTAGCAAGGGATTGCGAGAAAATATGCATTAGAGGAAGATAGAAGGTACGAGAGCATGATTTCAAAACGAGATTTGGGATGCCATCAGGACCAGGCCTCTTACTTATATCAACCTAAGACAACAACTCTTCGGTGGCGCCACATCTTGCTGTCTAGTCATATTTCGGTATAAAGCCCAAGGTATATTACCTACAAAATTTTGAATTTCTCCCTCTAAAAGTTTTAGATAACGTCGTCCCTCATAGAACATTGGGCTAATTATTTTGTGATGAAAAATATCACACCATCAGCAGGTTGTGTTTTATAAACAATGGATTTAAGATGTCCCCAAAGAAAGAAGTCTAAGGGTGTTAATTCCGGTGATCGTGGAGGCCATTCAATTAGTCCCCTTCTGCCAATCCATCTATCCGGGAATCTCTCGTTTAACCACTGTCGGACCGGAAGAAAATTATGAGGTGGAGCACCGTCCTGCTGGAATGGTAACAAATCGTCCTGTAAAACTGAATTACCCTCTGCATCAATTTGAGTTTCTAGCTCATGGGTGATAAAAAGATCAATAGTATCTTCAAGCATATTAAGGTACAGATCGCCTGTCAAGTTTCCTTCAATAAATAAAGGACCAATAATGGCATTTCCAAGAATACCACCCCAAACATTAACTTTTTGAGGATATTGTGTATGTCCTTCTCTAAAAATATGCGAGTTTTCGACACTCCAATATCGACAATTTTGTTTCTTAACATTACCATCTAGAAAAAATTAACATTCATCGCTGAAACAGATATTCGGCAGAATATTAGGGATGGCGCTGACTTGACGACTCATGAATTCACTGTGCTTTTCTTACAGTCTCGTGTGATATTCCTGTCTTTTCTGCTCCTGCCCACAAGTAGTTGGTGGGCTCTGCAGCAAATAATTCCAAAACCTCAATTTGAGCTCCTTCGTTCATCACTCGTAGGTTATTTATTTTTCTATTACTCACCGAACCAGTTCTGGAGAACCTTGCCACCAAATCCAGCACATATCTGTGACTTATTTCACGATTTCGATTTCTTTCATTGAAAACCATTCGTGAGCATTTTTCAACCTCTCCATAAATGAAAATAATTTCAGTTCTTTCTTGAAGAGAATAAACCATTCTCACACTTTATGCACTTAATAAAAGTTATCACTGAACAGCCCAACAAGCAAAAGCGAATTAACAATAATATTCCTGTTTTGGCAACATCTTTTAAATTTGCTGACCATGTTTTTTTTTGTTAAAAAACAACGTATTATTAGAATTTGTTGATAGAATAGCAAGGCTTTTTGTGGAATTTCAGTGATAAGACATCGAATGAACGCAAATTAACTAGGTACTCGTAGTACCATCGAAATTTTATTAGATTACTTTTCGATGTAAAATTTTCGAGGTTACTTTGCCAATCCCCAAATAATGTTTGAAACGATGCCACACCTGGGCGTAGCGAGGGGGAGGCAGGAGAGGTCCATGCCCTCCCCCCCCTGGAAGATGCCACTGATTGGAATTTGAGAAAAATAACGTTAATGTTCATGATGTTTTGTGTTTATTAGTATTTCGCCCACCTCCCCCCTAGAAAAATGTTTGTCTACGCCCATGGTGCCACCTAATCTTCTAATCATTTGTACTACAAGGAGACCCAATGCAATAATTTTTGTGTAAACACTAACCTGAAAGCCAAAATCTCAATGCAGGCAAGTTTAATTGTTTCTGCAACTTTGAAACGCGATTATTCGGAAACCTCTGGACAAAAAGCAACAAAGCAGGATACCACTGAAAAGAGAATTGAACGCCCTTTAAAACGATGTGCCACTTGACCCCCATTCCCATATAAGATTCTAAGGGTTACATCTACCCCTCCTAGGTGCTTGAAACAAGAAGGCTAAAAATATTCATTTAAAGTGTCCCCCTTACAAATAAAATTGACGTGTCTTTCCTATTTTTTATATTTTTAACTGCAAGAAAGATATTAAGGGTGGGAAGTTTACAAATTGACACCCCGTATATATTCGACACGGGAAAAATGTTGGCTTTTATAAAATGTAAAGAAATATAAGGATTCCATTAAAAAATAACTTTCTTTGTCACAGCGCTCTTATTAAAAGTAAACTCGTGTTTTTAAAGCATGTTCGAATTCTACAGAAAAACTACACCAAGCGGCTATCTGATTTTTTTGAAATGATCGAGGATTTCAGTAGTGAATTTGTGTACACTAAAATACCACTTTTGGCAGAAATTACCAGTAATTACCTCCAAATGACCACTCATTTCCTCTGTTACCTCTAATTACTTCAGAAATTACCTAGTTTCAAATTTTGCACTTGATTTAGAACTAAATAGCATGTTGCTACGTAGGTATATAATAAACGTACGACCTTCTCGATGCAAAAATCGAACTCTGCACACCCAGAAACCCTCTCCTATTATTCCAATTGAAAAAGATCATCCACCTACGAAATTTTAATGTTTTTTGTTAGTGTTGAAAAAAACGTTTTCATTTTTATCTGCGAAACGGTATGTCATTATCATAAAAATTAAATTTTCAAAAACGTATACAGGGTTGTAAAAAATATATTTTTTTAAATTTCTCCTATTTTCCAAATATTTCGGTACAGAAAAATCGTACAACTTTCTCGATGCAAAAATCTAACTCGGCACACCCCAAAAATCCCCTCCTAAAGTATACGAAACGAAAAAGATCATCCACCTACGAGATTCCATATTTTCTGGCCAAATCTGAAGAAAAATGCTCGATTTTGAGACGACAATTATATTTTATCGAATACCTGTCTTATTTGTCGTCCTATCGAAAAATATCATAGAAGCCTTTCGAACGACCATGAGGAGCCGCAGATACTGGCGTAAACTGATTTAAGATGTCTCTTTCCGTTACTGAGAAAATTGAAAAAATATAAAAATCACATTTGGTCAATTTAAAAAAAAAAAAACAAAACATCGTACGATCGAACGGAATACGACACGTTAAGGTACCACAAGAAAGCCATCTGTTTACTATTTACAGCCAATTAAACATTTTTCGAAAATAAAAAAATTTACCTATCTTCGAAACGGTTTACATGTTACCATCATAATAGTAAAATTTTCAAAAACCTATGCAGGGTGGTAAATAAATTTATTAAATTTCTCCTTTTTCAAAATTTCTCCGTTAATTAACGTTGGACGAAACAAAAATTGCGAAATGTTTTTTTTTTTCTAAATTACGACGACTCCAATACGGGTTAAACGCCGTCAAAATACATATTTTTGGTAGTAAGTATAAATTAGGCCTTAAAAGCTTTAAAATCAGCAGGAAAAACGGCTGACCGCTGCAACCTGCATGGGTTTATTGATGATGTTATTAATGTTAAACTATTTATTGCAAGGTTGCCACTTCTCAGGCAATAGAAATACTCTTACGATAATGAATGCTGTTTTTCTTTTAACTGATACTAATAGGGACCGAGAAACATAGTTTAGTTAAAGCTAGTTAAAAGTCTGTTGATTATTCTAAAATAACGCAAATTCGAAGGCATAACATACTTTTAATATTACAAAACTACAACTTATTACCCCAAAATTTCCTTAAAATACCAAAAATTACCACTAAATACCACTAATTACCGCTAATTACCAGTAATTACCACTCATTTCCCCTAGTTACCAGGACTCTGTACACTAAATTACCACAATGAAATCTCCCTCCTGATTGTTTAAGCAAAAAAGGGGAGTGTTCACTTTATGCTGGACAACTCTGTACCTGCTAACTTTATTTATAGATTTACCTTTCATAAAACTTATTTCGGGCAAATTAAATATTTTTGTTTTTGTTTTCAACCAAAAATTGTTAGGTTTTACATCCGTTTATAAATTCTTAATAAAGAGTTAAAATAAATACTAGGATACCGATATGGGCCAATATTACACCGATAATCGTCCACAAGGCCGATATATCAATATTGAGATCGGTATCAGTCGATCCCTAGATTCCCTAGCCCTAAACAGTACCTAAACCAGTCTCAGGTTTTAGCCGGTAACACCATTGTGATGAGTTTGCAAAAATGTAGTTATTATTTTCTAATATTATTACTTACAATCTCCTTCTTTTAACTGAACCATCCACAAAGTCCAACGAAGTGATGGTCATACTGATGTCGGCCCTGTTGACATTCTCTCTTTTTCAAATAGTTTGTAGCTTGAAAAAAAAATCAGAAATAAGACATTGATGAGAAGTTTTAGCTGCAGTAAATTCATTGGTCTTGTCAATAGTACCTATTGCAGGTATTGTTTATTTGCTATGGTATACGTGGCTCCTCAACATTATCTTTTTATAAGTGAAATTTGGGCACTTAATCATCTTTATCTGAATGTTTGATTATGAATTTCATAAACTGCTTCTAACCCAAACCAGTAAATATATCCAAAAAATATTGAAAACGTTTCCAGAGAAAAGAGATCTAAAAATCTTAGAAATCACTTCGCCCAATGTTGCATATGTCAGCCCCTAGCGGGCCTTGCACTTAGACCACCAATTAGGCCCGTCCGTCGTGCCCCAGCCCCCATTAAAGAACCTCTAGGGTGCCGGTCCGCATCTCCTTCAGACTAACACGACATTTTGCTTATGATATATGGTTGAAATTTGACAAACATGCAATTCTTTGTGTGTTCTTTAATGCACTTTCAAATTCTGTTTTGTTTTTATGAATATATAAATTAGTTTGAAAAGTGCAAGGTCTTAAAGTCCAGGTAAAATTTTCTT
Organism: Pissodes strobi; assembly: GCA_016904865.1. Classification (NCBI taxonomy): domain Eukaryota; kingdom Metazoa; phylum Arthropoda; class Insecta; order Coleoptera; family Curculionidae; genus Pissodes; species Pissodes strobi. Next base: position 433,099 of record MU182124.1, read on the forward strand.
TTGTTTCAACTGTTGCTTGGTGCGCTATAATACTGGAATCACCATCATAAAGACACAAATAGTCTGGCTGTTCAATAATATAAAATGTAGAAGAATATGTGAAAGTAGATAAATTTTTAAGATATAAATCATTTCAAATCCTCATAACAATTTAAATTTATAGTTGACTTGTTTGGCCAATCGGCTCTTATTTTTTATCCGAAATAATCTGCGAAATGTCGCAGAATATTTCTCGCCCATTCGACCTTCTAAACGCAAATAAATAAATGTTAAATCAGTAAACACATTGCACAACTTCTTTAGTAATATTTTTTAAACTGGTCTGCGCCCATGGAAATCTATCTTTGCATGGTTTAGCGGTGTAGTTTAGTGAATGATTTGTTATTAGTGTTTAATTTTTAATTAATTATTTCAAAGCGTTCGATTGCAACACTAGTATTATTTTTGTGTACCGCTTAAAGGTGTTATATATAGTACGTAGGTACCAAGTATTTATACTTAATGAGAATTTAACCACTTACTGATTGGCGGTAGAAAGTATTCTTGTTCTCTTGTCCTCAATTGTTTATTTCACTTGATTCTCACTCACAGCATGCAATACATACTTGTTCAAAATTAGCAGATATTTTGAAATCGATCACTGATCCGGCAGAACACTGGTACTTATGGTACACTTTACACACAGGTTATCCTTTTTACTTTTTGTGTGGTGTGGCCAGTATTCAGTCGTACCGTGTTCGAGTGCCACGCGGTGCTAACTGAGGAAAAGAGGTATTTACGTATGGTTAGGTCACTCGAGGCCGGTGCTTATGGACTAAATTGGACATTTGTAATAATTTATCGACCTGAGATTTATCGGACTGTTACGGAAATTACACGGGGAATGCATCACTAATTGGTTAATGTGTCGTAAAATAACAGTTCGAATAATTATTCGCGTAGAGATTAGAGATGACTAATATGGGTTTAAATTGGTTCGAAATGAGTAACAAACAATATTGTTAAGATTTTCAATTAGTCTTTGGCTTCAATTTTCTCTCCTTCATTAAACATTATGGCATGACCTAATGATAAAATGACATAATAAAGAAAAATAACCTCCCAGTTTTAGCGATCGATCCCGAGTTAATAGCCGAGCATGGATTTATAGATTGATTGATACCACATAAGCATAACCTGCATAACATAAAAAGTTCACTTTATGTTCGTATGTTCGTTCGATGAAAACACCAAATTATTATCGGTCAAATCATAGGCATATACTTTATATGTCTATGGGTCAAATAGGTATTATCTTTTTTACTTGACAGCGAACATAATATGAGAGAATAACATAAGTGGTACTCACTAAAATGTGGTGTTGTGTTTTGGATTTTTATTTTTAAGAATGGCAAAGTAATTTATAAATTAATATACATAAAACCCTATGATGCACTTTTCTGAAGGGTGTAAACAAAATTATGATTTTTTTAAGGTTAATAAAAATAAATACACAACTGATTATTATTCACAATTTACAAGCTCACGCGCAAACGTGATACAAGACCACTTGAGGCACTCGATAGTTTATGACATAAGCCATTAAACGCTTTATTTATCAATGGGCTTGTTATAATATGTCTATTTTTTATGATTATATTATGTCAATTAATAATTTTAGCTTCATAGTTATGGATTTTGGACCGATAACTAAGAAAAGTCTCGCATCTCAGGTCTCATGTTGCCTAAAATTAGCCTCGGTTTTATCATTAGTGACTATAGCTCCAAAGAAAATAGTAGTTGTTCTTTATAGGTGTGAGTGGTAAAGGGCTAGCAAAGTTTACTAAATATTTTTTGGAAAATGTAAATAACATATTTTCCCGGGAAAATATTTGGGTTATTTATAGTCATAAAACAGCTGTTCCAGTAAATTGCTGTTTGGTTCTAGAATGCCCATTAATCTTCCCGACATACATATTAATAAAATGTTTGCGAGTATTTTGATTGCCGGATTAGTAAACGTTCGATTTCCTTGATTCATTTGCAAGGAGTGGATTATGAATTGTTGTAAGTATTCACTTCGCAGTCTTCTGCAATATTGTTTAATATTTTTGGATATCTAATTGATTTACTTAATTAAGTTACTGTAGGTCAGGGGTGGAGTTATAAATAGATTAAATCATTAATTAAACATTTTGTACACCAATTGTTATATCCCAATGTAAACCCTAATGAGAAGACCAATGACAATCAATTTGATTGTCATTGGAGAAGACCAATAAATAATAAAATCATTTAATCACATGTTCAATTAACAATAAAAAAGAATGCTTCGAGTAATGCTTCTAAATTAAATCATATTTGCTTTCATGTTTTCCGGTTGTTTTTCAGTGAAAAAAATTGTTTAACTACCCTACATACTCTAAAATTAAACAAAATGATTTAGAAACAGTATCGACCTATTATTTAGAGTTTAGACCTCGATTTAGACTATACGTAAAATTTTATATTTGGAGAAAAAGTTTCTTTTGACATCTAAACATTTTCCTACTCAGAAAGCTAGTGATGAGAAGCTTTAATTTTTGATAAAGTACATCCAGAAAACACGATTTTGTTAATTTGAGTCATCAGAAATACTTAAAATAAATACGACAAAGATACAAAAGACCATATTAATCATGGGCGTAGGTAGGATTTGCTTCAGGGAGGGACAAGATAGGGTTACCAGGTGAAAAGTTGGAAAAGTGTTTCATCCTCTTGGAATGCCCTCTGTAGGCGCCGGCCGAGGCCTATCCGCCGGAAAATTTTTGGGGTGCCACGACCATTTTCACTTAAAAGTCGTTAAAATCTTTAAAAAAAGGTCATGAGGCCTCTTGTGACAAATGTATGGGGCCAACCTGAAAAATTTATGACGGTAACGCACAAAGGACATCTGACCTTGCTAAAAATCCCTCCTCTGAAATTCCCCGAAATACGAAATAGCCAGCCAGCGACGACGCCAGCGCCGATAAGCTTCCCAGCTATTATAATAAAAATCGAAGAGTATATTTCAATCTGTTATTAAAAACACCAGAAAATCTCGAAACATTCTGAAAACTACCGTATTTAGAGGAAATTTGACGTAGATTTTGAAAATATTTGCTAAAAATTTAAATAATGCCTTATTTTTCCAAAATCTTAAATTTTTTTTAATCTGGTGCGCTTCCTAGCTATTATATTCAAAATCGAAGAGTATATTTCAATCTGTTATTAAAAATACCAGAAAATTTCGAAAAATTCTGAAATTTATCGTATCTAGAGGAAATTTGACGTAGATTGTGAAAATAAAACCTAGAAATTTAAATCAAAGCTCATTTTTGCAAAATCTTTAATTTTTGAATCAGGTGCGCTTCCCAGCTATTATATTAAAAATCGAAGAATATTTTTCCATCTGTTATTAAAAATGCTACAAAATTTCGAAACATTCCGAAAACTACCGTACTTAAAGGAAATTTGACGTAGATTTTGAAAATATATACTAGAAGTAGTTCAAATAATGGCTCGTTTTTCCTAAATCTTTAATTTTTCAATCTGGTGCGCTTCCCAGCTATTATATCCAAATTCGAACAGTATATTTCAATCTGTTATTAAAAATACCACAAAATCTCGAAAAATTCTGAAAACTACCGCATTTAGAGAACATGTGACATAGATTTTAAATATTTGCTCGTTTATCCAAAATCTTTAATTTTCCAATCTGGTGTGCTTCCCAGCTATTATATTCAAGATCGAAGAGTATATTTCAATCTGTTATTAAAAATACCACAAAATCTCGGGGAAATCTAAAAACTACCGTATTTCAAGGAAATTTGACGTAGATTTTGAAAATATATGCTAGAAAATTAAATAATGGCTCGTTTTTCCAAAATCTTTAATTTTCCTATCTAGTGTGCTTCCCAGCTATTATATTCAAAATCGAAGAATACATTTCAACCTGTTATTAAAAACACCACAAAATCTCGAAAAATTCTGAAAACTACGGTATTTAGAGAAAATTTGACGTAGATATTGAAAATATATGCTAGATATTTAAGCAAAGGCTAATTTTTCCAAATATTTTTAATTTTCCAATCTGGTGCGCTTCTCAGCTATTATATTCAAAATCGAAGAGTATATTTCAATCTAATATTAAAAATACCACAAAATCTAAAAAAATTCTGAAAACTACCACATTTAGAGGAAATTTGGCGAGATTTTGAAAATATATGCTAGAAATTTAAATAATTGCTCGTTTTTCCTAAATCTTTAATTTTTCAATCTGGTGCGCTTCTCAGCTTTAATATTCAAAATCGAAGAGTATATTTCAATCTGTTATTAAAAATACCACAAAAGCTCGGAAAATTCTGAGACTATCGCATTTAAAGGAAATTTGACGCAGATTTTAAAAATATATGCTGGACATTTAAATAATGAACCGTTTTTCCAAAATCTTGAATTTTCAAATCTGGTGCGCTTTCCAGCTATTATGTTCGAAATCGGAGAGTATATTTCAGTCTGTTATTAAAAATACCACAAAATCTCGAAAACTGAAGACTGGCGTATTTAGAGGAAATATGATGTAGATTTTGAAAATATATGCTAGAAATTTGAATAATTACTCTTTTTCTAAAATCTTTAAATTTCCAATATGGTGCGCTGCCCAGCTATTATATTCAAAATCGAAGAGTATATTTCAGTCTGTTATTAAAAATACCACAAAATCTCGAAAAAATCTGAAGACTGCCGTATGTAGAGGAAATTTGTCGTAGATTTTGAAAATATGTGCTAGAAATTTAAATAATGGCTCGTTTTCCAAAATCTTAAATTTTTCTATCTGGTGCGCTTCCCAGCTATTATAATCAAAATCGAAGAGTATATTGCAATCTGTTATTAAAAATACCACAAAATTTCGAAAAAATCTGAAGACTACCGTATTTATAGGAAATTTGACGTAGATTTTGAAAATATATGCTAGAAATTTAAATAATGGCTCGTTTTCCAAAATCTTAAATTTTTCAATCTGGTGCGCTTCCCTGCTATTATAATCAAAATCGAAGAGTATATTTCAATCTGTTATTAAAAATACCACAAAATCTTGAAAAAATCTGGAAATTACCGTATATAGACGAAATTTGACGTAGATTTTGAAAATATATTCTAGAAATTTAAATAATGGCTCGTTTTTCCAATATCTTTAATTTTAGAATTTGGTTTGGAGTATATTTCAATCTGTTATTAAAAATACCACAAAATCTCGGCAAATTTTGAAAACTAACGCATTTAGAGGAAATTTGGCGTAAATTTTGAAAATATGTGCTAGAAATTGAAATAAAGGCTCGTTTTTCCAAAATCTTGATTTTTCCAATCTGGTGCGATTCCCAGCTATTATGTTCAAAATCGAAGAGTATATTTCAATCTGTTATTAAAAATATCACAAAATCTCGATAAATTCCAAAAACTACCGCATCTCATGGAAATTTGACGTAGATTTTGAAAATATATACTAGAAATTTAAATAAAGGCCCATTTTTCCAAAATCGTTTCCAGTCCCGCGGTAGTTCAATATATTTTTTTTAAATTTAGGGATTTTAAGTTTTGTATATATTTTTTTTCTTATTTTTCCTTTGAGCCAGGAGGGGCGGGGGGCAAGTGCCCTACCCTGCCCCACCGTGGCTACGCCTATGATATCAATAAAAACAAAAATGTCCTATAAAATTTTTTGATTTGTATGGCAAGTAATGGCGTAATGCTCCAGTAAATTCGTTCAAAAATATTTGAGAAATCGAGATAGGTTTGGGTTGAAAATTTCAATTTAAAAATCGGGCTATACGTACAGTCAAAATAATAGATACACAATGTTCTTAAATAATTTCTTTTAATTTTAGAATATGTAGAGTGCCTAAACAAGTTTTTGCTTTAAAAAATATCTGGCAACGTACACAGATTAGGCCTACGATGGTCGGCGTGATACGAGAAAGGACGGACCTAGGAAAAGGAGCCAAAAAACAGGAAAAACAAGTAAAATTTAACTTCGGAACGCCCTTCTTTTGTAGATTAGACATGTGATTAAATACCTATAGTTTAGAGTTTATATAGGGACTATATTATATGGCTCTGACTTGCAGCCAAAACACATTAAACAGTGTGAAGTAAATGCTTACCAAAATTAATAAGCCACTCCTTGCCAATAATTGTAAAGAAATCGAAATAATCGGGCTTACAATTTCATATACTGACCCGGCAGTCGTGACATTTTATTAATAAATATAAAGGTAGGTATATCAAGCAAAAATTTTTTTTAATAAAACCTTATTTGTTATAAACAGGAACGATAAATACATTTAAGAATGTTTCCAATATTAAGATCAATAAATATTAAAATTAAAGTACAATTGGTAGCGCATTACATATTCATTGGTAAACATTAATATTGATTATTGCGCCGAATATTTGTGGCTTGCTGTGGGGCTGTAGCTACTGGAGTTAAATATGGACTGCTATTGCTAGGCGTGTCATCTGATGGGTATAACAAGAACGACGTTGCTGACTGAGAATTTACGATATATGGTTTTTGAAGCATGTTTTGAGCGATTCTTTTCTTTTTATTATCAGTTGAGCTTTCGATGTAGGACTCCGCCACTGAAGTGAATTTCCATCCACCGTGGCTCTTAATGTTTTTAATATTGGAGCCGGAGTGTGCCAAAATTGTCACCGAAGAGCTACAGAAACAATGGCCGGTATACATCTGAGGATTTTGCAAGCCTAAGTGCCCTGGTATGTTTGGGTTAGTTGGTTAGATATTTTTTACAAACATGCTTTATGCACCCACATTGTTTGGAATATCTTCCAGCTCTATATGTTATAAAAATCATCGTCAAGGCGTAAGGATTTGTACTTTTTGAATATTTGTCTTTGTATTTGATATAGTTATTAATAAAATATCTTCTTTTTAAGTTTTCTTTAATGTCATCTGTGGTGGGCTTCATCAACTCTTCCATGCGGCAAGCACCTGCTATTTTTGAAAATTGCTGCAACCTTCATAATTAGATAGTCTCAGTCTTCCGCCTTTTCAAGAATTTTTGAGTTTCTTTCGGCTTAAATCCGTCATTAACCTTCAGCAAGAAGGCAGCAGATAAATCCGCCCAAATCAATATTTTTTTAAAGTTTGATGATAGCTTAATCAAAGGGTATTTGTACCATAAGGTAGACCAGTAAGCTGGTGAACGGGTTGTGTGGTCCTCAAGCACATTTCTTTTCCAAAATACGAAATACATGAGAATATGCCAACAACACACGTTTTCAAGAAATGCGTATGCGAAATCATAGTAGAATTTCCTGTTGCTATTTTTGTCAATAATAGGTTTGTTCTAGCAGCGATTTTAAACGGCTTCAAACCATCCGGAGTTTGCGCATAGAGATATAAGCGACGCTTATATCGTTGTTTTGACAAATCATCGGGTGATGATTCCTGACATTAATTTAACGTGAGCAGTTCTAATAAACTTTGGTGCTTGATGGTTTCGTTACGGAGATACAGGATGACGAATATTTAAGAAAAAGCCTTTGATTTTTTTTAAAAAGTTTGGTGGATAAAATAAACATTTAAAGAGACTTATTTAGCACATACCTTCTTGGTGTCCGCACGGGATTTTGGTTTTACATTTTTCATGAATAATATGCTATGCAATAATAATTTTTCTCTCTATTTTTATATAAATGCTTTCTTTGTATGGCTTCTGAAATGATTGCTAACAATTTTTAATAGTTCCATAAAAGTTTGAAATCACAAAATATCGATTAGTTTTTAATTATAGTGGCAACACTATTGCGATATTTTATGATCGGTAGAGTTAATTGTTTAATTAACGACCAATATGAGAATACTGAGGTTTTAAAAAAGTATTAGGGATAATGATATGAATAGGGTTCTTATTAATACAGTCATGGAAACTGACATTATTGCAACGGTCCTTATAGAACTCTTGAGAAATTTTGACTTATTTATTGTACAGAACATTCCTGTAATTTTTATCATGTGAGTGTTCAATTTTGTATATTGATTTTTTTTTAAATATAATTTAAGCATTCCAGTATAAACATATGTCAGTACTTTATTTTTCCTAAAGGCGTCTTTGCAATCTGCTCGATAAGATCATTTGTTTATCACTCTCATGGCCTTACATTGTAGAGAAAACACCCTAGTGGCGTCCACCGCATGTCTTCAGTCAAGAAAAGCATTGGATATCTTTGCCTGAATTATTGCATGGAAGGTCATCAGAAAAACCTACCAGGTTTCTCAATACAAAAATACTTCTGTGACCGCCAACTCAATTTTGGATCAAGCCAGACCTCCCGGAATCGCACATTATTCGGGTTATTTTTAGAATTAAAAGAGGTGTTAAGAGTGATGATTATAGTTTGGATCTTTGATATATTCAAGCTGAGGTCACTTGCATGGAACCAGTCAGGCCCTCTTCCACCCAAATTAGTATCCAGCTCCAAAGCATTCCAGGCTTCAGCAACAGTAGATATATCATCATCAAACAAGACAAAATCAACACTGGGATCACAAGCCACCAAGTCATTAACGTAAATTATAAACAGGAGTGGCATTGAAAAACACTGAAATATATAAGTTTTAGGTCTGATATACGACTTTTATAGTCCAGTAAGGTAGAATGAAAGTAGGTTGAGAGTTTCTATGGAGAAATTATAATATTGCAATTTGATCATAAGCAAATTAAGTGAAACACAATAGTAGGCCTTCGTTAGTTCACCCAGTAATACAATAGCAAACTCACCATTATGAAAAGCATCTGTAATAATCGAATTGAGCCTATTTATTGCCACGACACTTAACATCCCAGGCCTGAACTGCTGCCTGTTGAAGACGTCCTTCAATTCAAAATGGCTGATAATTCTTCCCTTCAATGCCTTCTCGAAGATTTTAGGAAATGTAGACACCCGAGAGATCGGACGATAATTTGACACCTCGCCCCGGCAAAGCATAAATGTCGGTGTGTCTCTCATCATCAAAAAACTCTATGATAGCATCACCTCTGTGAGGTCACCCTTTAGTATTTTTTTCAGGAAATGTGGTTGGGATACACACATTTAGCGCACTATTTCACTTTTTCTCTCTCTCGCATGGATCAGTTAAAAATGCCAGGAAGAGTGGACCGACCCAAGGACTTAATAGGCCTGCAGGTAACCGGTACATTTGGCAGTTCTCTACAATGAACAATCGTTTCGAGCGTCACATCCATATGGTTAAATAGCACCCATTCGAATGTAGATGACAGATAGCTACCCATCTCCAGGTTGCAGAAGACATCGCCGAGGCATGAATTGCCTCGGGCAGGCGGATCAACTGTGAGATGCAAGCCGAAAGTCTTCATAAGATCAATAAACATCAACATTCTCTGGTCATTTCAATTAAATTTCAAATTTATATCTCCATTCACAATTTTTATTTATCACCAGAGAATATTGAGAATATTCGTGAAATAATCAAAATTCCCCTGGGTTGACGGGTATATTGTTATCAGTATCAGATTATATTTTGCAGATTCGACAGTAGAGCGCTAACAGTCCAATTCAACAGAAAGGCCCCGGAACACTAAAAAGATTGAAACAATTATTTCCTTCAAATGTAGTCACACTCCCATGTGTGAAACGTTTTCTTGAAAAGAAATTAGCTAAAGAATAAATTGTCTTAGTGTACCATGGAGAGTTCATCTTCTCTCATCCAATGCGATATTAAAGTTATTTTGATATTCAATCTCCAAAATCTTATTTCTTAGGCACTCTACAATCCAGTTTGAGGGACCATTGTGCCCAACATCAGTGCGATATCTGTGTACCGAAAATGGATCAACTAGACGAGTGCTCCGTGCCGGCGGCGCGGCGTTCCAAAATTGATCAAGGCGAGTAGATCGGGGCAATCAATCTCATTCGTGATGATTTTATAACCAAACAGTATTGTTAAGAAAATTCGACGGGTCTCTAGATTATCAAAGCCAAGAGCCAGGCGTTGAGTGCAGGAAAAGTTACTTATTTCGATGTGAAGTTTCCTGAGTAGGAAACTGACAAGCTTAGTCTGAACACGTTCAATCTTAGCAGAATGGGTCTTATAGAAAGAAGACCAGACAATAAAACAGTGTTTAAGGTGGCTTCGCACTAACGAGTAATAAAGTATCAACCACTTAAATAAGTAAACCACTTAAAGATTTCCACTAACTTTATTTAAACATGACACGTGTTTCGACGGTAACGTCTTTTTCAAATGTGAATAGTTACACTAAAATATGCTAAAATTATAGTTCAGCTGTTGCAGGTAAATTACAAAAAATAATCTTGACCCAGGCGCCTTATGAATAGCAAAGGAAACCAGTTAACAATTTCTAGGAAAGGTTTAATAACGGAGAAAACCCAAAATCAGTTTGTTCGTTAAGTAATATATTCAATTTTTTTATATTTATTGATTTCCATAATTTCTAACAGATTTAATTTTTTACCTTTATTTTCAATATGTAAAACATTGAAATCATTATTGAAAATGTGGTTTTCATTAATTAAATGACAAGCATAGTTAGAAGTATCCTTGCCATTAATAAAACAAGACTGGTGTTCTTTAATTCTCTTTTCAAAAGGTCTACCAGTTTGACCAATATATACTTTGGAACACGAACCACAATTTAATTTATAGACACCATTTTTCTTACTTTTAGGTGTAGGAGATTTGTTATTTTTAAAGAACTTACTAATTTTATTGTTGGTTTTAAAGGCAATTTTGGCATTCATATTTTTATTTTTTATATACTGTGATATTTTTTGTGTTAACTTTCCTGTGTGTGTTAAAATTTGATAATTGTTAAGTTCATTATTATTAATTTTTGGGTACACCAATTCTAAAGCTTTTTTGGTATCGTAATTTTTAATTAAATTATCAACAATGTTAGCCTTATAACCATTATTCACAGCAATTTGTTTGATTATATTAATCTCTTTATTGTAATTATCTTCAGACAAAGGAATGTTACTTAGTCTATGTATAAAACTATTAAATGCTGCCATTTTTTGATTGTACGGATGGTTAGATGAGTTGTGAATAATTATATCCGTATAAGATGGTTTGCGATAGATGTCAAAGGTATGTTTATTGTTTACATTTGAAATTTTGAGGTCTAAAAAATTAATAGAGTGTTCCTGTTCCAATTCTACTGTAAATTTAATATTGGGATGTGATGTGTTAATAAATTCTAAGAAAATGTCTAATTGTCTTGACGTCCCATTAAAACAAACTAAAATGTCATCCACATATCGATACCAATATAAGCAATATTTGCTAAGATGGTGTTCATGTATTGATTTTTCTAAATTATCCATAAAGATTTCAGCTAAAATAGGACTAAGTGGATTACCCATTATTAAACCTTCGATACAAGTGTAAATCTTATCGTTAAATTCAAAATAATTTTGATCTAAACATAATGACAAGCAATTTCAAATATCCTGTTTTATTATGTGATTAATATGGTTCTTATCTAACATAATTTTAATTAATTCTAACACTTCAATCGGAGGTACACTAGGAAATAAATTTTTAGATCTAATTTAGATAAATATTTATTAGCTAATACCATAACTTCATATAAACAAAGATATTATAATTATGATTCCCAATTAATTAAATCCATAAATAAGAAATCTGTTGACTCAGACATTACTTTTACTAGAGCCGACAAAGGAAAAACTATAATAGTTTTAAACAAATTAGACTACATTAATAAAACTTTAAATTTTTTAAATCCAGAGAAATATATACAAATTAATTCGGATCCTACATTACACTATCAGAAACGTGTAAAAGAAGTTGTTAAAGAAGTTAGCATTTTTCCGGATTACGTTAAATCTAACCTTGTGTTAATGAACCCACAAATACCTAAATTATATTCGTTAATCAAATTACATAAACAGGATATGCCTATTCGGCCTGTAGTTTCGTATTGTACAGCCCCTGCTGTTAAACTTTCTGAAGAATTAATTCACATTGTAGGTAAACATTGTAATTTCAAATCTAAATATTCGATTAAAAATAGTTATGACCTACTGAATAAGATTAAAAATGTTACTTTACCATCTAACTCTAAACTTATTTCTTTTGATGTTAAAAATTTATTTCCAAGTGTACCTCCGATTGAAGTGTTAGAAATAATCCACTTAGTCCTATTTTAGCTGAAATCTTTATGGATAATTTAGAAAAATCAATACATGAACACCATCTTAGCAAATATTGCTTATATTGGTATCGATATGTGGATGACATTTTAGTATGTTTTAATGGGACGTCAAGACAATTAGACATTTTCTTAGAATTTATTAACACATTACATCCCAATATTAAATTTACAGTAGAATTGGAACAGGAACACTCTATTAATTTTTTAGACCTCAAAATTTGAAATGTAAACAATAAACATACCTTTGACATCTATCGCAAACCATCTTATACGGATATAATTATTCACAACTCATCTAACCATCCGTACAATCAAATTGGTGAACCCAAAAATTAATAATAATGAACTTAACAATTATCAAATTTTAACACACACAGGAAAGTTAAAACAAAAAATATCACAGTATATAAAAAATAAAAATATGAATGCCAAAATTGCCTTTAAAACCAACAATAAAATTAGTAAGTTCATTAAAAATAACAAATCCCCTACACCTAAAAGTAAGAAAAATGGTGTCTATAAATTAAATTGTGGTTCGTGTTCCAAAGTATATATTGGTCAAACTGGTAGACCTTTTGAAAAGAGGTGAAATTAAAGAACACCAGTCTTGTTTTATTAATGGCAAGGATACTTCTAACTATGCTTGTCATTTAATTACTGAAAACCACATTTTCAATAATGATTTCAATGTTTTACATATTGAAAATAAAGGTAAAAAATTAAATCTGTTAGAAATTATGGAAATCAATAAATATAAAAAATTGAATATATTACTTAACGAACAAACTGATTTTGGGTTTTCTCCGTTATTAAACCTTTCCTAGAAATTGTTAACTGGTTTCCTTTGCTATTCATAAGGCGCCTGGGTCAAGATTATTTTTTGTAATATATCTGCAACAGCTGAACTATAATTTTAGCATATTTTAGTGTAACTGTTCACATTTGAAAAAGACGTTACCGTCGAAACACGTGTCATGTTTAAATAAAGTTAGTGGAAATCTTTAAGTGGTTTACTTATTTAAGTGGTTCTTAGTTATGGATCTCCATCAAGTAAAGGCTAATTGGATTAAATTCTTAATAAAGTATCTTTAAAACATCGATATTAGTGAAATCAATGCAATATCTCATAATGAATCCAGCCATCCTGAATGATTTGGAGATTACATTATTTATGTATTCAGTATCGAAGATGACTCCAAGATCATTAATTAAGCACAATCTGAAAAGACTTATATGGAAAGAGAGTAATCAAATAAAATTGTTTCTTTTTCTTGCGGGTAAATGTCAAAACCTTACACTTCGTTAAGTTCATCTTCATGCTATTTATAGCACACCAGTCAGATATTTTACAGATTTCACGTCGCAACTGAAAACAATCGTCCTCGCCATAAATCCTTTTGTATACCTTTAAGTCGTCCGCATAGAACAGAGAGTGTGCATCGACAAACAGTGTGGCAAGATCATTAATGAAGATTAAAAATAATATAGGTAGGTTCCAAATGTGAGCCTGAAGGTACCTATGATGTTACTGATATTTCGCCACCCAGAACGTTGTTCACTTTTACCAATTGAGTTCTACTGTCAAAATAGCTTGCCAACCAAGAAAGGAAGGGGTCCAAAGTATCGTACAGGGGCGGATACAGGGAGGGGGCGCAGGGGGCGCGCGCCCCCCCCTGGGAACTATTAAAAAAAATAATATTGCTAGAGAATAATAAAACAATAAAATTGTATAGACAAAATTTCCAATAAAATTTTATAGAAAGATTTTCCAATAAAATTTTACAGATAAATTTTCCAAACAGACAACATTGTTTCGAGCTGATCGATTCACATTCACCAACGAGTATTGTATTGACACTCGCGTCTGCAGCTAAACATGAATCCCTCATTTGCGCAAGCGCCAATTTTTATCGACATCAGTTATGCGAGTTATGAATGAATAATATGATTGATGAATGTTGTTTTTTTCTTAGGACACACAAACCAAGCCCGGAGCCATACCAAAACCACAATCCTTTTTTAAACTAACTTTAAAAAAATAAGGATAACTTAAAAAAAAGAAGTACGGTGACCGACGGGTATTGAACCTGGGTCACCCGTATCACAGCCACATTCATACCCATTCGACCATAGGAGCTCTGCGGACAATCTTAAAATTGTACATTTTTTTCAAGGTTTGGCAAAAAGATCCTTTGTTTAAAAAAAACACTTAAAACATAGTTTTTGTCATACGCTCCCAAAAATAGCTATTTTACGGACTCATTTAAGTCCGTAAAATGCTTCTTTTTCGGCCTAGTCCCTAAAAGTCGTCATGGCAACCTTTACGGACTATTCCAAAATTCCTGAATATGTCTAAATGTCAAATTTCAAATGACATGACAAAATTGTCAAATAGGTACGATATCAATTTCTAAGCTAACTTTGTCGGACATTAGGACTTCAAAAATTATGGTAAATTTGCAAATTTAAGCGTTCTGAAGGTGTTTAAAAATCGTATAACAAAATTTTGGGAGCGTATGACAAAAAATAGTGTTTGTCACACGTACCTACATGAAGTTTTTCAGGACTCATACTTGTAACAAAAATAACTATTATCAAGCCCTTGTCAGACCCGATAGGTTAAAAGACATGATTCCATTCTTGAGTTTCACAATGATTTGCCCTATATTGTGGCTTCTTTTAAAGAAATTTCCGATTGGAATGACGACAACTCTGCAACCAAAGCTAATATTTTTTTAAAAGCAGTTTGTGATTGTGAGTTTATCATAACACTATATACATTTGCAGATATCTTTGCAGTTACGCTACCATTTAGCAAATATTTACAATCTAAAAATATTGACATACAGTCAGCTACAACCAAATTAATTTAATTGAAACTTTAAATTCAAAAAGAGCAAATGCAGACGCCTATTTTGAAACTTTTATATTGAAAGAAGCATCTAAGCTTATGGATATTCTTGATGTAGAATTAAAAATGCCTCATGTGACATCAAGGCAAACCCATAGGGATAACTTTTTATATTCAAATGACTTAACACCAAATCATTATTGGAGAAGAGTAGTATTTTTCCTGTTTTGGACTTCGTAATAGCAGATTAAAAAGAGAGGTTTTCTGAAAAAGTGTTAAATTCTTTTGTTTTAAGTGTATTACTTCCAAAAAACCTTGTGCTTCCATTACTGATATGATATATCTGTCTAAAAAGTTGTCAAAAATAATCGACATGTTTGGCTCCATTATTGGCAATGTTTCTATAACACAATTATTAACAGGTGAGGTACAGTTATTTAAATTAATTAATAATACTTCTGATTGTGGGATTGAACCTCTAAAATATTGCAGTGAAGAAGAATTTCCTATTATCTACAAATGTTGAAAAATTTTAGGCAGTCTACCAGTATCTGTTGCAACTGCAGAGCGAAGTTTCTCTACTTTAAGATTGTTAAAAACGTACCTTCGTTCTACAATTAGAATTGATTTTATTATTTGACTCATTTAACATCATTAGGGATTTAACTTTAAAACAGTCAAAAAATAAAATCAGTTTTAAAATACATCCTTTACGAAGAAATTTGTTTTAGCTTTTGATTTGTTTATTATGAAAAATTCGTTAATTTTTTGTTTTATTTTTATTTTGAATATATATTTTTATTGTTTTCCTTTTTTTAGTATGTACTTTAACGCATAAATAAAGTCAAAAAATCCTTGCTAATAGTTCTTATCCTGCGCCCCCCCCTGAACAAAATGCTGAATCCGCCCCTGGTATCGTATGATGCTAATTTAAAAATGAGAATTCTATGGTCGACCCTATCAAAGGCCTTAGCAAAATCGAAATATATAGAGTCAATCTGAGCTCCAGAGTCGATTGCTGTTGCTAGATCGTTAGAGTACAAACAGAGGCTCGTTTGGCAGGAACGTCCAGCTACAAAACCATGCTGATGTTCACATATAAGATTTTTGAAGTTAGCCATCAGTACGTCTACCTACAACAATCGACTCAACAACCTTGGCCATACAATCAATACCAAATAGGTGACGGTAATTCCCTATATCATGATACGCTTTTTCTTGTTGCTAATTTTTCTCTAGGCGCAATACCTTCACTCCAGAATTAGAGAAACTGGCAGTGAATAAAATTCGAAGTTAAATTTAAAATTGATCACTAAAGGAGGCGTAAATCTGTACGAACCGTCGTAAAAGCGAACAAATTAGGCCCTAGCTCAAATATCGGAGAGTAGGGGTGGGTATTAGATGGTAAAATCAATGGCTCGAAAGCTAACTAGCCCGGTATACACTAACCAGCAAGTAAGTAAATATAATAATATATAAAAAACTGATTTCTCACAGTTCGAAGACAGCTCCTCCAGAAGAAATTGTTCACTCGCGGAACACGAGGAACTGCAGGTAGAAACCAGATACTTCCTCAACTGAAGAAGGACTCTACGTGTAGTTGAAGATAGCACAGTCAAGAAAAACCAGCAGAAAACTTGACTCTCAGTTAGGCGTAGCCAAGAAAGAAAAACCGTCAGTAGGACCGGTCTATAGGACCCGTCGGTAGGACTCTGTGAAACATCAATATAATCAAGGTTCCGCATATAACTCATAAGAAAATCATTTATAGTCGGAGCAATTAAAATAATATATCAAGGAAAATAAATCAGAGGGAAAAAGTCAATTTTTTACCTGTGAAAGGGTCTGTCAGTTGCTTAACGCTGGAATCACCAGGCTGCCTCAACAGATGGACGAGAAGGCCTCTGTAAGGGAAATTAAAATGGAATTAGAGTCCATCCACATGGCTCCACAAAATGGTCGACACTCAAAAAACCAGTCAACTTTAGTGCTTCGGTCTCGCCGAGACGAGACGAGACTATTGAGGTCTCGGTCTCGCAAAGTCTCGAGTTTTCGAGTCTCGTCTCGGTCTTGCCGAGACTAGACAATGTGTGGTCTCGGTCTTGGTCTCGGTCTCGCCGAGAGTCTCGTGCACTTTAAAAAAAAATTCTTTCTTTTTGAAAACCTTTCCAATAATCGGTATTATAAATTCGACCTATTTTGGAATATTACCACGTTAATGAATAATAATTAGATTTTTCAGGTTTTTTTTTAGATAAATAATTTTATTAACCTCACAAAGTGTCGATTTTTTTTAAGCAAAATTAATTTAAACAACAAAGTCACAAAAAAATCTTTATAGAGGTAACAAAATTGGTAGGGAGGTTGGCAAGTAAAAAAGATATCAGAGAGTAGAGTAGTCACTGTAGTTAGAATAGTCTACTCTACATAATATTTTATTTTTTCGAAAGTAAACCTATGAACCCTTTCATGAGGCGCATTCCTGAGCAAAAAATATAAATGATTGTAAATAGATCTGGCAGAGTGCAGAAACATTATTGGCTATTATTATTATTATTATTAATAATAATAATAATAATAATAATAATAATAATAATAATAATAATAATAATAATAATAATATATTTAAACAGTAAACAAAATCTCAGTCTTTAAGAACACTGAGGTGGTAAACTGTTACTTGTAAAAAATAAACACTAATTTTGGTAAAATAGCGGTGGTTTAACCACTTCGAGTTTGGTAATACTGATTTTGACACCTTAACTGGAAATCTCGGTTACTTCTTCTCTCCCGTGTAATTTTATACTGCCGCATGTTACGTGTCAAAATACACCAGCCTGTGTATATGTGACAACCTGACAACACCGCGAGTAATAAGAACTCTCCGTTCAGTTCAGTTCAGTTTTAATATAAATTATAACTAAATACTTAAATAATTCAACTTAAATATCTTCAGTAACTATTTGGATGGTCTTAAGTTCTGATTTAATGTTTTATCTTGTTCCAAAGTATATTTTTATATAAATAAAAGACTGTTTTCTAGTTACCTGTTCTATTAGTATATAAGAATGTCTATTAATTAATAAGAATATAAGAATATTATTAATTTTTTATTTCGTTTTTGCCACAAGAAATTAGTGTTAATTTTTTTACATATTTTACAATAACTTAAATGTCTGAAAGACTGTTTTTTGATTTTGTCTATATTGATTTTTTTAAGTATTTTATAAAAGTGCAAATATATTTGTATATTTATTTGACTTTTGGATTTTCTATCTTTGTCAAAACAATATTTTTTTGTTTTCCTTTTATAGAGATGATTGTATTATAGAGTTAAGACTTGACTTAATAAATACAATTTTGTAACCATATAATTCTTGATTTTATTACAACTAGAATTACACCTTTTAGGTATTTTAAGTATATTATATATGTTAATATTTCAGACAAGACTTCTAAATAAAGTGCAAAAAATATATTGTCTTCTCTGTACTAAATGCACCGATTGCATTGAAATTATACTCTAAAATTTGTATTATTACAGCTGAAAAAATAGGTTGTAAAAATAACGAGTGTCCCACTAAATTAGACATCAGATTCTAAAGGACAATAAAAAATTCTTTAACTTTGCTAATTTAAACCATATTTTGGATCGATAATATAACAACAATTTAGTAATTTATGGGATAACCTGTAATATTATTTCACGATATAGTGTAATTAGGTGTATAAAGCACACGTAATGTAGTAAAACTGACACAGAACTGTGCAATACTATTTAAAATGCTAACACAGCATAGTGAAAAACAACACCTCCAAGTGAACATTTCACACACCGCAGTGTTTAGGTTTATTTTTTTTTTAGTGTATTTTACCAAATTAAGTGTTTTATTACACAGATATGTGTAAAAGTTTCACCATTTTCAGTGACATATGTAACACTAAGTAGTGAAAGCGCATTACACAGGGTTTTGGTAATGTTACACGTTCAAAAATGGTTAAAATTACACTAGATTGGGTGGATTTATATAGACCACTTTTAGTGTTAAATTTAACACGCGAGTTTTTACTGTGTATTTCTTCAGTACAAATTACAAATATAAATATAGTACTCTAACTGAAGAAAAAGTCAAAGTGTTACAACAAAATACATTACACTATAACTAGTTAGTTACAAAACTATGTCTAATCAAAAATCACCACAATCTACGGATATTACGAAACTCACTTAAAGAATAGTAGTTCCTCTCAATCATATATTTTTTTTGTTTTTTTTTTCTGAAAATTAATATATTTGCCGAATCTATGATGTCTCGACTTAAGTGATTAAAAATTTATATGCACTATACACAATATTTGTTTGGTAAAAAGTTGTATGGTGAGCATTCGGCAGCAAAGTTCCTCGGCCACGAGTGTTATAAGCATGTTCAGGTCGATTCGATTGAAAAAGTAATTTATTTTTTACACATAAATACTTATCTCATACACATAGATTCCCAACAATGTAAGAATTCTGTTATTTTTAAAATGCTCTCTACAAGAGTTATGATATTTTATGTCACAAATCACTCTAATGGCATACTTATGAATAAGAAAATCCCTGGAAGCCATTGGACTCAAATCCCAATTCACGATAACATATCTTATGAATGAATGAAAATTTGCGTAATATAATGTCAAGAGTGCCTGTTTCCCACAGTGTTTTGAAAGAAACTTCCAAGCATAAAAACTACTTCTTAATTTGCCACATACATTTTCTATATGGGAAATCCACCGCAAGTCATGATCAAAGGTCACACCCAATAGCCTGGAGCTACTCAATGGAAGCAACTGATCCGGCGTATCTTTAAATAAAACAACGGCATCTTGAGTTTGTGTATTGCGTCTAAATGTCACAAAGTGTGTTTTATCTTTATTAAGACATAATTTGTTTTTCTTAGACCATATTGTTATACTGTTATACACAGTCTCTGCCATCACTCCAAGAGCGTCCAAGTTATCACCTCCAATCCAAACAATGGTATCATCCGCATAAAATACAACCCTTATATCATGACA
This sequence comes from Pissodes strobi, assembly GCA_016904865.1. NCBI lineage: Eukaryota > Metazoa > Arthropoda > Insecta > Coleoptera > Curculionidae > Pissodes > Pissodes strobi. The sequence continues at coordinate 453,247 of MU182124.1, forward strand.
TATCTTCTCCATAAAAAACACAAGATCATTAGCATAAACTAACAATAAAAAAGGCCCCAGGATAGATCCCTGTGGCACGCCCTGTGTTATTAAACTAGACTGACTTCTTTCGTTACTAATTGTTACTACTTGGCTTCTATTATGAAAATAAGACTTTAACAATGCCAATCATGTATCTCTAATACCATACCTATAAAGTTTTCCTAATAAAATGCTGTGATCGCCATAATCAAAAGTACGGGAAAATCTATAAATAACCCTAAGATACATTTCCCTTGTCAAGAGCATCCACAATATGGTTTTGAAACTCGCATAATGCTGTTTCTGTGCTTTTTGAGATGGTAAAACCGTGTTGAGATGTATTTAATATCCTATATTTTGCAAAAAAGTAGATAGCGAATTTTTCATGTGCAGTTCATGAATTTTTGAGAAACTTGACAACAAACTTATAGCACGATAGTTAGCATATGCATTGCTGTCACCCCCTTTAAACAAAGGGAGTACCTTAGCTACTTTTAACCTGTCAGGAAAAACTACTTTCTCCAAAGATAAATTTATAATAAAAGCTAAAACATTACACAAAACAGACTTGCATTTCTTCAAGAAGTTATTAGAGATTTCATCAAAACCTGCGACACCTGAAGATTTTAGATTGTTGATTAAAGCTACCACATCTGCAGGACAAATTGGAGGCATAAAACAACTATTGTCTCTTAAAGTTATGTGCTTAGATATAAAATCATTTGGCCATATTGGCTGCAAGTGAAGGATTCTGTTTGAAAGGACTAAGTTTAATTAAAAACATACCTACCTATGTAAGTACACTACTTTTTTTATACGAAAAAATAAACTAAAAACATATTAAAATTAAAAAAAAAAACTGCATAGTAACGCTTCTCCGGCTAGTCTATAGTTTTTAGGTAAATCCCAGACGGGTGGGTGAATTTGAAATTATTATAAACTATATAAAACCTGTTTTGAAAATATTTTTTTTCTGTTACTCATAAATATAGGTAGGCAACTAGTAAATTGTACTTTAGACACGTACATACTTTCTTGGACTTCTTTGATTTTGGTGTACTTATATATTTTTTATTTTTGTCCGTTTCCTATAATTTAGACCTGTTTTGAAATTTTTTTTTGTGTTACTCAGAAATATAGGAAGGCAACTAGTAAATTGTACTTTGGATAGGTACGTACACACTTTCCTAGATTTCTTTGATTTTCGTGTACTTAAATATTTTTTATTTTTTGTACGTTACCTATAATTTAAAAAAAATTACTTTCGTACTATCCTACTTATAAATTATTTTTATTTCAACACTCGAGACCCGAGACTATCGAGACTGACGTGACGAGACTCTCGGTCTCGAACCTTGAAGTCTCGATCTCGGTCTCGAGTTATAATTCATAGTCTCGTCTCGGTATCGGTCTCGAATTTCGAGACGAGACGAGACGAGACCGAGACTAGTCTCGTCGAGACCGAAGCACTAGTCAACTTACCTGACAAAAAGCAGTACCAAATCCCGTTATGGAATGAGTTTCAGGCGCCAAACAACCAACTAACTAAAGGTAACGTACAGGCAAGGCTTGAAACTCTACAAAACTGGGTCGATTGGAAAATCCCACAAAAGGAAAACTAAATTTTGTAGTTCCAACCGACACCAAACTGCTCTAAAAGGCAAACCAACGTAGAGTGACCTACACGACACTTCCCGGAAGCAAAGGAACTTCCTCCAAAATCCCCACTACCAAAAATACGACTGACCAGAAGTTCAGCCACACATCACATGTTCATCACATGTCACGTCCAACAATTCTAAAGCAATTTTGAAAACAAAGACGCCGGAATTTTGGTACATTGGCTTCCACCATAATTTTTACCCGAACCAGACAAAAGGGCCTATTTCCATTAAAAGAAACGTGTTAAAGTAAATCTCAATTCCCGCGCTGTCAAAAGATACTCGACAATAGCGCTTCATTCTAAAATCAGTACACGCCAATATCGGAAACTGGCAGTTCGAACTAAAACGAAATCTACGTACGATAATTTGACTTTTTCACATTATGGCGAATAATAAACAATAGTTACACCATTTGTCAATAAAAATACCCTATATTAACTATTAAAACTTGATTCGATACAAAATGAAAGCTGGCACGTCACAATCATCTGCCTTCGCTCTTCCAGACTGCAGTTAGATGAAAAGATTTCTAAAGGCCGGGAAATTTGCCGTAATTAAAGTGATGTAACTAAGAGGAACTGCCAGTGTTGGGCTATAATTCTTGAGCAATAAGGGAGAAATTCTGTGCGTTTCATTTACGGGGTTTGGACCATAATTCGCCACGCTGGCGCTGGCGCTGGCGCTGGCCGGACGGGTTGGCGAATGTTATATATCAGCTGCTCCTAACTGAAAACTGAAATCCTTAAACAAAGCCATATCAAAATCTATTCGAGATGACATTAGAAAATCCAACAATGAATTGATAAAAAGTGTGATCGAAGATAATGGCAGTTTAAGAGTCCTTAAACGCAAGTGCTGTCCCGGAAAGAAAAACATATGCATGCTAAAAAACAACCAAGGTCAGACTATCACAGATAAAGAGGGAATATTTAGACTAGTGGAATGCTCTTATAGGGAACTATACCGTTACACAGTCCATCATACCCAGAGACCAGCATCTCCAATACCTAAAATACTAAATATGGGCTCGGAAGATATTCCAGAAATTACTCTAAGTGAAATTACAGCAGGTCCTTATGGAATAAAAAGAAATATAGCACCTGGTAAAGATGAAATAACTATAGAAGCTATCAAATGTGGCGGAGATAAGCTATTAAGAGCCCCAAAGTTGCTTTTTAATAAATGGGAATTATTAAAGGGATGGCACCTAGCAAATGGAACAACGCTATTATTACTATTATTAATAAAAAAGGAGACATATCGAAATTAGAAAACTGTCGCCCGATTAGCCTGCTTTCCCAAATATGCAAGCTCATCACCAAAATAATGCCAAACTGGACGCCTATCAACCAACAGCCTGGCTTTAGATCGGGGTTCAGAACTAATGATCACCTCCAAGTCTCCAAGTTCTTAAGAGCCTGATTGAGAAGTCGGTCGAATATAAGAAATCTCTAGTACTAATATTTGTGGATTATGAGAAGCATTTTGACACAGTAAACCAGCATAAGATGTTAAAGGCACTATCAAGCTGCCGTTATACGACGCTTATAAAACATATATATGATAACGCCACAGAATCTGTTAGACTTCAAGAAAGTACAAACCAATTTCCGATAAAAAGAGACATAAGACAGGGCGATACAATCTCACCCAAACTCTTCACCCCTCTGTTAGAATAATATGTGTAAGGGGATGGACTGGGAGGGGATGGGAGTAAATATAAACGGCGAAAAGCTAAATCATCTCAGATTTGCGGATGACATCGTCTTGATCGCGGACAGTATGAACGACGCAGCCTCAGTGTTGGAAGAATTGTATGTTAACTCACAAAAAGTAGGATTAAAAATCAACATGAACAAAACTGAAATCATGGCAAATCTTGTGCTTGATGGAAGTGTTACAGTAGGTGGAGAAATAGTAAGGGAAACAACTGCCTATAAATATCTAGGACATGAGATCCGTATCAGCAGGGATAATCAAAGATCCGAACTTGCTCGTAGAATATGGTTGACATGGGCTGCCTTTGGCAAGCTTAAAAACGTCTTCATATCGACACTCGCAATATGTCTAAAGAGAAAGGTTTTCAACCAATGGATCCTACCGGTGCTAACATATGGTGCGGAAAACTTAACACTGACAAAACAAACTATAAAGAAAATCAGAGTAGCTCAGTATGCAATGGAGCGATCTATACTGAGATTATCCTTAAAGGATCGAGTACCAAACATTGACATTCGCAGACGAACCGGACTGCAAGATGCCATAGAAACTATAGCCACGCTGAAATGGAATTGGGCAAGACATATCGCTAGAATGACGGATGATAGATGGACAAAACGCATTACGGAATGGAGACCAAGAGCGGATACCCTAAGAAGTAGAGGACGACCCCCCAACCAGATGGTCAGACGATTTGAGGGTGAGCTTGAGGGTGAATTTACGGGAGGCTTATGTCCAGCAGTGGACTATGATAAGCTGATGATGATGAAGGAAGAAATTTTATTTGGCCCTGGCCCTTTCCTTTCGTCGAGATGGACTAACTTATCAAATACAATTGAACTGGTGATTCTGGCATTGGACAGATTCAAACTTGTAAAAGTCCGGGAATGTGGAGTAACATTAATGGAGTCAGAATTGAAAAACTCACACTGAAAAAACTAGCAAATAAATCAGCCACTCCTTGGGGTCACAGGACTCATCGCATCCAAGTTTCATTCGAGAGGGATATTGGCTAGTTTTACGTTGTGATTTAGCATAATATGTCCAAAAGGCGTTGATATTTCTGAAAATGTTATTTTGAGTGTCCCGAACTGTAGCTATTTTTTATGGAAGCTTTGGATTGAGATCTAAGAGATTTGTATTTATTTTCGTCAGATTAAAGGGAAAGTAGCACAAAATTTAAGTTGAGGAAAGTAAAGCAGCTACAAGGAAACAGATATTAAACCCGAGCGTCTGAACTCTCTAAATACTTTTACGTAGCCCTCTCTTTCCAAGATGAAAAACTGAAGAAGATAAGTCAGTAGGTGAGAATTCGTTCGATAGGTCCAAAAATTTGCAAACCTTCATAATTTGCCAGCAGCTGATGATATCTATCCTATTGCTAGTATAAAATATACTATCAGAAGCATCATTAGGACTTAACTCGAATTGTTTCGGTGAAATGACATTCCAATACTTGCTAATTATTTGGAACAAATTGTACTCCTTACGGCTTGATATAATAATTTTAAATTTAAAGATTGTTCAAATAAGTAAAATAGATGCTTTAAAAATATAGATCAGTTTACTTCGTTTATGTCATTACTAATAATTCCTAGGTATTGATAGCCTCTACGTTGCAACAAATGAAAACAGTACTAAACACAATGTTTTTATAAATATTAAGTCAGATTCCTAAGAATGTTTCTTTTTTCAGGAAGAATGGAAGGACAAAGAAATTATCCCGTTTTGGACACAGTGGGTAAGTCAAGGAGAATTCACAATACCTAATATATTTTTAGCAACGTTTATTTACTCTAAAACATATGGAGTGTTGAAAAATATCTTCATAGTTGACATTTATTTTTCTATAGTTTATATCTAGAGTATGTTATACATGTAGCAACACTAAGGCTCGCCTGCTCAATATATTGTTGAGAAGAGATAATCTAAAGACCATTAGGGGAACGGCTTAGGTACCTGCAAACATTGTTAGCTAATGAAAAATTAACTAAAGCAACTGCTTTCCTACTCTTAAGTAAATTTCCAGTTTTCTTAAAAGAGTAATATAATTAATAAACTGAGCTCAAACCTTAGTTCATTTTCGAAACCATATAAATCTGGAATGTCTCAATGGATTTCTAAAACGGGGACAGAAGAGCAATTTATGCGCTACCACACGTAGAATTCGACCTTGTCCTATTTTGAGCACAGGGTTAGAAAGAAAAACGTGATTTTTTACATAAATTTCAATCGATTACCAATTTCGGGAAAGTAGCGATGAGCCGTTTTCAAGCAGGATACCCTCCTTCCGGACGTTTTTGATTTTTTTTTAATACCCCAACTGGTTTGAGTAATATGCTTTTTTTGAAAATATGTTAGACTGAGAGGAGAATAAACACTTGAATAGCCTATATAATCCATTTTTCCTCAGATTCTTCTAGCGCAGACATTTCAGCATTTAATGTAATGTATACTGATAAAGGTTTCAGCTGTTACTTGTACAGAGCGGCGCTACAAACTTTGAAAAACATATGACTTTTTGAATGTCAGATCTCAATATATTGAACAAACGAACTTCACATAAACAGAATATCCATATATCGCCTTCTACTAATATTTATTAAAATATATTTATTTTCATTTTCAATAGTACCTATCGACTAATAATACTGACATTCATGAGAATTATTGGTGTATACAGGATGTCTTAGTAAAAATGCATTATTTGTTAGTTGTGTTTATATTTTTTGTAAATGGGCGTTTTAATAAAAATTAAATAATTCAAGGGATTCGTTCAGATTTAAGTATTTATTTTCTAAAATGCACAGTCATAATTTTGTGTTTTTTTACAACCACATATCTACATACTTGAAATTTTATTATAATCGTCTCTGAAATCAGTAAGTAGGTAAGTTTATATTCTGATTAAAGCTTAATTCTTTGAGGTGCAAGTAATAGGTATGCAAAATAATAAACTCTTTAGGTAAAGGACCATTTTTGGTTTGTAAACTGAGTACTTGATAACTATTCTATTATTATCCGAATACGAGAAGCGATAACGTCGATTAATATATTAAATATCAACAAACAGAGAGTTTTCGTACGGTTTACGCTAAAACGTTATTTAGTGTCCAAAGTGATGTCGCGTTCATTCAAATGTTGCAAGAATAAAGAGTTCTTGAACTTTTGTTGTATATATTGTTTCGCTGTTTTTCACCCGAGTTGCATGGACCGTAACACTGAAGTAATAAAACTGGGTGGATATAAAATTTTTTGTTCATCGTATTGTCAAGCCCAATTCAACGCAAGAGAAGAGAAAGACAAGCTAAACGAGAAAAAAATAGACGATCTTGAGAAGGAAATAAGAAGCAGAGATACACACATTGAGAGGCTTAGGCGAAATAGCCAAGTATTTGAGGATGTCGTTTCGGAAGCAGAAGGTAAACTCTCAGATCAGCTGAAAAATCTTAATGAGCGCAACACCGTGTTAACTAATCAACTCCAACTTTTAAAAAATAAGGAAGTTGAGATAATGTCTCAAGTGGAATCAATGCAAGAGGACAAGGCCAAACTGGAAGCGAAAATTAAAGAACTTACTTCTCTAAACCAGAATCTAATAGTTTCTGTGAACACTTTGGAAATCGAAAATGATGTTTATGCAAAGGAATTAAAAGAGTTGCGTCAAACAATAAATGGCATCAAGCAAAGCAATACCAGCATCGCAATTAACTGCGAATCATCTGGTCAAATGCCTAAGCAAATCAAAACCAATAATACTCCAAAGAAAAAACTACTTATTGTCGGCGGAGAGAATGCAAGAGGGAGTGCGTTAATATTCAAGGGTTTAACTAAAAGTCAATTTGACATCAACTGTCAAACAAGAGAAAAATACTCTATTCAGTGATATTGTGAAGGTGTGCAAGGATCTTAGCAGGGAATTTGACAAGAATGATTTTGTTATTCTGTTTCTATCTCCGTGTAATGCAATCAAGGGTACACGTATAACCAACGAGGAACTCGATGTTTTAAACTTACTCTCTTACTCACCTCAAAAACAAACCTTATTATTATAGGTAATACCTATTATGCACGAAGACCCATCCTTAACGATTTTCTACACACTGAAAATGTACTTATTAACTCGTTTTTTAATGGAAAGGAAGGAATCTTTTTACCACTTTTATGCAGTAAAGGTACTTTGAATTATGAAGCCAAAAAAGAAGTTATTATGTTTGTTGTTAATAGCTATATTTTCAATGAAAAATTTGAATTAAATTTTTCAAGGCTTCCGGGACCACTGATTCAGCATTAGCACATGACACACCATCCCCTAACTTGGAAAAAGAAGATGACATGGTAAAGTTCAATAAATGTGATCAAAACTTCAGAGATTCTCATCGAAAAAATCAAAGAAAAAGAAAAAACTTAAATGGTACTATTATTGCTACAAAACATCCATTCCATAATATGACAAAACATTTCAATTTATATTACCAGAATGTTAGGGGTCTTCGAACAAAACTTTCTGAATTCTCATCTAGTGTATCCTCATGCAATTTCGATATTTTAATGCTGACTGAAACCTGGCTAACAAGAAACTTCAATAACTCAGAGTTAGGCCTACAGAATTACAATGTTTTTAGTGTTGATCGTGACCCAATAGCCACTGACAAAAGCAGAGGGGGAGGAGTCTTAATTGCTATCAGGAATGATGTAAATGCAAGATAATTGACGGCCCCGCATCAATCTACGAGTCACGAGGAAGCTTGGGTGTTAGTAACTCTTAATAATAAGAATATAATTTTGTGCAGTGTATATTTTCCTCCACGATGCAATGAGGATGATTATGAAGAACACTGTAGGAATATTGAACATTTTTGCGATCTATATGAAGGTAGTGCTACTTACATCGTTGGTGACTACAATCTTCCCGCTCTAACCATTGTTGATGAAATGGACTCTAATGTGTCTACTCCTAGAAATTGTGCTGCTGCCGAGACACTGTTGGGTGCTATATCTTATGCTGGTTTAAGTCAAATAAACCACATTCCAAACGTTAACAATGTTTTTCTCGATTTAATCTTTAGTAATGTCGGTGATACAATGATAGAACGTGCATGTGATTTTTTGGTGCCTTGTGACCAACATCACCCAGCGTTATTTTTTAAGCACGATATATGTGACAATTTTAAACCTTTAAAGTATGAGGAGAGTATTTGCGATTTTGATAGCTGTGATTATGTCAGTATTAATGAACTTTTAATTAATGTTAATTGGGACTCTGTTTTGAATTGTGATGTAGATAATGCCGTCCATAGTTTTTATAGTATTTTGAATGACTATTTTAATGAATTTGTTCCCAGAAAAATTATAAGATGCGATTTTAAATTTCCTGTATGGTATACCCCACTACTTAAAAATATGATTATAGAAAAAAAGAAAGTTCATATTAAATATAAAGTAAGAAAGTGTATTGAAACATATTTGACATTTTGTAATCTCAGGTCTAAATGCAAGGAACTCTCTAGGCTGTGTTATCAACAATATATTCATAGTATAGAGCAGGGTATACATAGTAGACCTTCTGGAATTTTATTAAAAGTAAGAATGATTGCAGGGGCATACCGCAGGTGATGACACTTGACAATGCAGAGTACTCCTCTGGATCTGATATTGTGGATGCTTTTGCGGATTATTTCTCTTCTGTATATGTAAACACTGTCACTGTCCCTCTTCATGAAAACGAAATTTACTGCTCTAACACCAACTTGAATATTAGTTCCTACAATTTCAGCATTTTGGACGTATTGACGCGACTCGATAAAATTGATTTAAATAAGGGTCCAGGCCCAGATGGACTCACTGCTAAATTTTTAAAAGAATGTTCTTTTTCACTTTCAAGGCCCCTCTGGTTAATATTTAATAACTCTATGGCTAACGGAGTTTTTCCAATTGTTTGGAAACTCTCTTATATATCCCCCATATATAAAAACTTTGGCAGTAAATCTTGTATTAAGAATTATAGACCCGTTTCAAAAATATCTCTTATATCAAAAATAATGGAGTCAATAATAACTGACTTTATGGAGGACTCCTTTAGAAATATTATAATTTCGAAGCAACATGGGTTTTCTAAAAATAAATCAATTACTACCAATCTGTTGCTTTACACTGAATATATATCGAAGGATCTGGAGAGTTGTGGACTCGGTCTACACCGATTTCTCAAAGGCCTTTGATAAAATAGATCATCGGTTGCTTTTGAGGAAATTGTCTGATTATGGGGTTCATGGCACTCTTTTGCAATGGATCAATTTATATATTTCTGGTCGAACACAAGTTGTCAAAATAAAGAATCACTTCTCAAAAATCGTAAGTGTTACTTCTGGGGTTCCTCAAGGGGCACATTTGGCCCCATTACTATTTAACATCTATATTAATGATATATGCAATTGTTTTTATCATCTGAATATATTTTATATGCGGACGATTTGAAAATTTTTTAAAGGATTAACAGTGACAGTGACATTGTGCAGTTTCAGGAGGACATTGACAGATTTTGTGACTGGTGTGTTGGGAACAAAATGGTCCTTAATACTGATAAATGCAAATATATCCAATTTTCTAAATCTCTTAACACGGTTCCTAATAATTATCAAATCAACAGATGTGACATTCAGCGTGTCAATCTCATTAAAGATCTAGGAGTATTTTTCGACTCAAAGCACACATTCTCCCATCACATAGGTTTTATTAAAAGAAACACAAAGGACTTCAGAAACATCAACTCGATTGAATTGCTTTACACATCTCTTGTAAGATCACACTTAGAAAACTGTACTAGTGTGTGGAGTCCTTACTACCAAATTCATATAGACAAATTGGAGTCTGTACAACCAAAGACAATAGTATGATTGTCTTTGGTACAACGTAAATTTTTTCGATATGTAGCATTTAAAAAAGGCATAAGAATGGAAAATATTAATTATGTTGAACTTGAAGAGAGTCTTAAACTAAAGAAATTAAAAATACGCAGGGAAATATGTGATATTGTTTTAACCCACAAAGTTATAAATGGGCAATTAAATTCCCCAGAACTATTAGATAAATTTCAGCTTTATGTTCCTCCGAGATTTTTAAGAAACCAACGAACTTTTTACTTGTGTCAGCATAGAACTCTTTATGGAGAGAACTCCCCCATAAATAGAATAATGAAAAATGCAAACAAATTTGAGGGGGACTTTTTTAACGAATCGCTGAATTGTCTTAAGATCTTCTTGAAGAGGCATTACAGTACTAATGACTAATGTTTTTTTGTAAAGTTCCTAAACATGTTAAGTAATACATATATGATTGTTTTAACTATACCACCGATCGTTCTACTCGATGACTATACTTAGATTTAGTTTATCTAATTTTAGTTTTGTTTCTTGTTTTATTT
>MU182124.1:474073-544059 GCA_016904865.1 Pissodes strobi
AAAAAAAAAAAAAAAAAAAAAAAAAAAAAAAAAAAAAAAAATTATTAACTCCCAAATGTCAAAGTAGTCAAGTTAAAATGGTTCCGAAATTTTTATTTTTTTTTTTTATTTGCTTTCCTTATATTTAGACTTAGAAATTAAATAATTCTTTTCAGTAATAATTTCGGAACCATTTTAACTTGACGACTTTGACATTTGGGAGTTAATAAAGCCAATATGAGCCTCTCGTGTGTACATTTTCTAAAATTCTCTAATCACCGAGATGGATTAAGATCGGAAGATCGAGATGGCCTCGGGAAAGGACCACTTCGTTCAATAAATACGTTATTTAGGTAATCCCTGACTGCTCTGCGGAAAGGAACGTTTCGTAATAAAGAATTTGGGTGTTCATGTAAAAAATTTAGACATTTTTCTCCAAATAATGCTCCAATGGCCAACCAAATATTAATTTAAAATCTATGTTGGTGCTTTGTGCAATGGTGGCTTATGGATTGGCAGCAACTGTGGGCATTAATTACTCCATCACGAGTAAATTCAGCTTCATCTGTCAAAAGCACTGTGCTTGCAAAGTCAGCAATATTTCTTTGTTTTTCGAAAGAGAAAACGCAAAATTCTAAACGTGTATGATAATCAGCTTCAGTAGGCCAAAAGAGCTCCACTTTCCGACTTAAATTGTTTATAATTCAGTGGCGCCTTACTCTTCGCAGCGTTTTGGACTACGCATTCGTAGTGGTATTTTTTGAATATCGTGTTATTAATTTTGGATTTTAACTGTTTTCTCTACTGCGGGAGTCAAGGTATCGCGCCTAAAAGAGTCTAAGTAGAAGCATTACAATTTTTTGGCACCCAACGTGAGGCTCGAAAAATCGAATAATCAAAAATCGCGTTTTTAAACAAAAAACTAGAACTAAAAGTTTGGCCAAGATTAAATACAGTCAGTGATAATTCAATTGCAGTAATAAAAGGTTAAGTTAATTTAATCAAAAGAAATAGGTCAAAATATAATTACGCAAACTCTGAAACGGAATAAAACAGATAGGTCGGGGAAAATGAATCTTAATTTAATTCCATCGATTGGCGAAGGCTGCTTCCGTATAATATTAAAGGAAAATTCAAATACTTATCGAAAAAAGATAATATTAATATTAGAAAATCACTACCTACTTCTACCCGACGCGATAACGTAAGGCTTCCACTTTTTAGCCCAGGATATTAATTAATTACACACTAATTATAATCCATGAAGTACGCAACTTTCTAACCGTTTTAAAGCTGAGAATGAGATTTTGTCGGAATAATTAAGTAAATTAAACATTAAATAAAATAGGAAAAATTGAAATTATGGACTTAAAGTTGTGTTGTATTAAAAGAAGTTAAGAAATCAAGATGACTGATCTATGACTTGAATATTTTAAAAGAAAATTGTACCGCAATTAGAGAATCCGTAATAATAATATAAAAACTAGATCTCTCACAGTTTTATCTCTATAAACCTGTGAAGCTCCAAACAACTCCTGGCAGGAAAAGTACGCCGACAATCACAGAAATATAGAAGTTAAACGGGGAGCAAAAGGAAACTCCTCGATTGTAGATGGACGGACTTTTCATATTAGAAAGGAGAATTTCTTCAGAACAACTTGAATGGCCGGAAAAACTTGACTCCGGTCAGAAAAATCCTGCGAAAAATCAAGACATTGGAGTTTTCGCATAAAATGAAGCAGACATTAGGCATTGAGCAAGTAAAATGAGGTATCAAAAGAAAAGAATCATAAATACCAAGTAATTACCTATTAAATGTTAGTTTTAGGTGAAATAACGCCCAGGAATCAGAAAAAATCCTCTTATCTTGAAGGCAGTGATCGGTCAATTAAAGGAGTAGAGTTTAGGCTTTAACAGACAACAAAACAAAAAAAACTTCTTCTTCTTCGAGTGCCATGTACTCGAAGGCGTAGGCGTCCGTCATATGTATCTGACAATTGCAGCATTTTGGAGTTCTTGAACACTACTTATTCCCGTCCATTGTCTAATATTCCGCAACCACGAAAACTTCCTTCTTCCTATTCCCCTCTTTCCTCTTTCGATCTTACCTTGAAGGATAAGGCGCTGGAATTCATAGCGTTGTCCTCTCATAATATGTCCTAAGTATGATATTACTCACGATCTTCTATTTGTGCTCTTCGAAGAACTTCTTCATTTCTTATGTGGTCTACCCATGATATTCTCAGCATTCTTCTCAGACACCACATCTCGAATGCTTCCAATTTATATATGGAACTCGCTTTTAATGTCCAGGCCTCTACACAGTACAAAAGAACTGACCAAACATAATATTTTAGAGTTCTGTATCTTAGTTTGAAGTTTAGATTTTTATTTGTGAGGATTTTTTTGAATTTGAGGAAGGTTGCTCTTGATTGTTCTATTCTACATCTAATCTCTTGTTCTGGGTCCCAATTTTGGTTCAACATACATCCCAGATACTTAAATTGCGTCCCTTGTTCAATATTCTTCTCATTTACCTGAATTCTGATTTGTAGAATATCAGTTTTACTCACGACCAGACACTTCGTTTTTTTTAATATTAATTTTCAGGCCTAATCTTGTGCTTGTTTCATTTACGTGATTCAATAATTCCTGAAGATCGTTTGCATTATCAGCGATTATTACAGTATCATCTACATAACTGATATTATTGATATGTATCCCGTTCACTTTAATACCTATAGGGTTATCTAAAACCGACTCAAAAAATACTCTTTCCGAGTAGAGATTGAACAACATCGGTGATAAAACACAGCCTTGCCTTACACCTTTTTTTATATCGAACTGCTCAGTTGTTGACAGGTTGCTCAATCGAATATCTGCTTTCTGGTTCCAGTACAGATTGCTAATTAATCGAATGTCTTTACCATCTAGACCTAGTTCCTTAAGGTACGATATTACGAGGTCAAGGCGGCCCAAAACCAAAACTACAGGCTGGACGGTAGACCTGCTCAAAAAGACACTGAAAATGTTTCGGTCACACCACACTGTGTGCTCCAATGGAGGACCAAAAAGTTGACGACGGGATCAATTCTAGAATAGAAGCTGGTAGAAATTCAGTTTTTTGCCTGGCATTGTTACCAAGACTACCTATAGATGGTCCCGTCAGCTCTTCTGTATGTTCTATCATTTATGACCACTAGTTTTCGTACACCCTCTAGAACCTCGTACAAAATTTGTTTCTCATCTCTTTCTCCCCGCAGATTGTTGAAATCCAAATTAATTTTTTTAGATGAGAGAATCAATTTCTTTAAAATAATCATAATTTTATTAAACTAGATTCAAAACTGATTAGTAAACCGTAAAATGAACTAGGCAGTGGTGATGATATACAGAAGAATCTATTTAAAATTCCTGAGTATTTAAAAAAAACTCCTTGAGCATATTTTTTTTATTTGAACCCCTGCAGGCATCTATGCCATGTTTGAATGCTTGTAGTTAAGATCCACCCGTCAAGTCATAAAAAATGAGCTGCCCTAGCATTAACTTGGAACGTTTTGAAATTTGGTAGTTTTTTAGATTTAGGCTAGAACTAAAATTCACATTTTGCACAGAACAGTTTCTGCCCTCGGCGCCGCCATTTTGTCAAGATGGCCAAATGGCCGCCAAAAATATAAATTTTTTAAATATCTCATTTTCCTTGCATTTTGGAGATAAATTGCTTCTTATTATAGATATAAAAGAGTAGAAAATTTCCTACAAATTGCATTATATACATTTTCCTTGTAAAATGAAATGTTTACACACAAAAGCCGATTAAATGAAAACACATTTATTTGTCATTTATAATAAAAAAAGGCTATTGAATGGAATTTAAGTTATTATGGTCAGAATCTTGTAAGGAAAATCTACCTGTTTCTTTATCTTTGCCGCTCGCGGGGCACAAGCATTGCATTAAAAATGAATTATTTTCGCAATTTGTCTTCAACAACGTGGATGTTAACACGAATACTCTTGATGGCTTGCTGACTTATCATGGTAAGGAGGCATCTATTGTGTAACACCTAAAATAGCCATATTCCAGAACAAACACATATAATGACTGCAAACTGGTACTACTCCAGTAACCACTTTAAGGGATCTTGCTCCTAAAACATTTCTTACATTTTTATCATGCATGTGTAAACGAAATGTGGAAAAGCAGGTTTTAAATGTGCCGTCATTTGACGTTTCTGTAATGGAAAGTCTTGTGAAAATGTCGTACAACACACCCTTGAGCATTTCGATGAAGATGATGATTTGGAATTGCTTTTCCAAAAATCAGTGAATTCGATGTATTAGAGGAAAGGTATGTTGATTCCGAAATAAATAGAACTAGAATTGTCGTGGAAAGTACTACTATTAACAAATCAGGTCCGTCGGGCATTTAAAGACGAAAGAAGTTGTAATAATAGGCCTACTGGGGAATCCACTATTTTAATTTTTGGTAGTTGCAATTGGATGTTTATTAAGAATATTTAAACAATAGTAACTCTTGTAAATAATAAATGTAGTTTGTCCTGGTGGTACTGTAAGGTATAATAAGTATTTTTCTTGATGATCTTCTACGAAAATTTAACACACCAGCGTTTTTTGCCAATACTTTGGATTAAATAAACGTCGCAAACTTCTTAATATACTAGTTATGACGTTATGATCTAGAGCGTTGACCTTAGTATTTAAGGTTTTATTATATTATATCCATATGAGGGAGAGTGAGGGGTGGCAGTATTCTAGCATACTCACAATAAACAAAATAAAACATTTAACATGATCAGTCGAACATGAGCAATAATAATAAATAAACACAAAATTGCTAGCTATATCGAAACGGAATTAAAGGATAATTTCTTTCGTTTGGACAGCGACTTTCATGATGGTCGGTTTCGGTGATTGTCGCGCGTCCTCAGGTCGATTGTATCTTTTGTGCGAATTCCATGTTAGTAAAAGTTGATCTTCGTTCGACTCAGGTTCGGACGTTTCAATCTGAAAATGAAAATAGTATATTATTTTATATGGAGGAAAAGTAATACTTTTCATGGCGCGCTCGTGTTTAGAGGTAATAGAGAGCAAGCCATGAAAAGTAACTTTTCCTCCAAATAAAATATGCTGTTTTTTCTTCAAATGTCGACAAATTAGTGCAAAAAGTCTCTTTTTAATAGTAATAATAATTATTATTAAAGATAAGTGGGTTCGCAAGGCGGCTTAGACCGATGCGGTGTCGGTGAATAGGCTCAGGTTGTTGCTATAGTAATGTAACATAAAGCTGTCAGTGGACACTGTCAACAATAATTATATTTTTAAAATTGCGTCTTCGATTGCGTTTTAATTCCGTATTGATAAGCAGTTATTGAGTAAGTTCGATTAAATAATAACCAATTTGTTCCTAAATTAGTGATTTTTAGAAATGCAGTTAGTCACAAATTGAGTGATAAATACAAATTTTAGTTTAATAACTCTTGAGTTGTTGACGCTTATTTTCATGTTCGTTTGTATTGTATCTATGTTGCTATGATAACACTTTTACCTCCGCCGGCGGAAAAGTGAAAAGTAAAGCTCCGGCGGAGGAAAAACGAAACTTCACTGCCGCCTACACAGTCGAGTAATGACGGATTTACTGACGTTTGAAGAAAAAAATGTTTTTTTTAGGATTCATAGTGTATATATAATATTTGAAACATAAAATTAGTTAAGTTCGACATATACCTTGGCCTAACCAAATACTTTTATAAACTGTTAAATTCAAACATCTAGAATAGACTTATCACAGGTTTAAATATTTAATAACAAAAGGCCTGATTGCAGTTTTTTATGATTTATCTCCCCAAGGTAAACAACCTGCCACACATATTTATTAATATTGTAGTACCTAATATTATGGTGGGACTCCACCCAAACGACATCCTCATCTGCACGCAGTGCACCCTGCTACTGGTAGAAAACAAACGAGGCTCTGTCGACCGAGTAACTGGCGGTATAAGCAGTCCCTTCTCACTCGCCAACAGCTTCGGGTGGAAGAGCAAGTAGGAGACAGGGCACTCCTTTGCCCTTGGGGTGAGAAGTCGCCCCAAAAGACAGATGAACGGAACAAGTCAACGGCATAGGAATATGAAAGGCAACGGGAATTCACCATATTAAAGGCTCACATGGACACGCCAAGAAAGACAAGATGGTACAGGTACAGAAAGCAACGTCCCCTAGTCCGCAGCAGGCCTTGAATGGCCAAGGGGTGCTAAGAATCCCCCGCGAAGAGAAACAATGCTAGTACCCACCCGAAAGTGGAAATGAACTCAAAACTGAAAATTGGGACTTAGCCGCCGGCAGAATGGACAACTTGATTAAGGAAATGGTAAGATGTAACATAGACATTATAGGGCTCAGCGAAATCAGATGGCATGGAAATGGTAAATGTACTACAGAAAAGGCGACACTGTATTACTCTGGAAACAACCTCCCACATCATTAAAATGGAGTGGGCTTCTTAGTCAAAGGACAGACCAACAAAGCAGTAAAGAACTTTGTGGCTCTCTCTGATAGAACAACGCTACTACAAGTTCAAGCAGAACCGGTTGATCTTAATATAATCCAAATCTACGCACCGACCCTGGACAAACCCGATAATGAGGTAAAGCAACTGTATAAAGAAATAAAAGAACTAATGGGACTAGTTAAGAAAAACGATGGTGGGGGACTTCAACGCCAAGGTTGGACAAGGACGTGTCGAGAGTACAGTGGGTGAGTTTGGTCTGGAGGATCGCAATGAAAGGGGAGATATGCTAATACAATTCTGTCAGGAAGGAAAACTAGTCATTGCGAACACATGGTTCAAACTGCCACCAAGAAAACTATACACCTGACAGTTCCCACAACACACGAAAGAGCACGTCGTAAGAAATCAAATAGACTTTATATTGATCAGCTAAAGATACAGGAATGGACTGCACGTAGTAAGAACCTACCCAGGGACCAATATAGGGTCAGATCACAAACCCGTAGTTGGTAAACTTAAAATAAAACTAAAAGAGATAGAGCCAAAACCTAGTAAGAAAGTCGATATCAACAACTTAGAGAAACCTGAAGTACGGATGAGAATCAAAGAAAAGGTGAATGAGGCAATCGCCGGAACCATGTCCCGAAATCAGGGCCCATCTAGCCATCTAGCTTGGACGACACCTGGAACAGCTTTAAGGACGCCATTGTAACTGTCACAAACAACGAAATTGGTCCACCAAGCAACAATAAAGTGAAATGGATGACACTTATGGATAAACGTAGGTCCCAGAGAGAAATTAGTAACTTTAGTTATTAATTTCTGTCTGGTACGTCCTTCAAGAACAAGGACGAGTTGGAGTATAGGAAGATCAACAAAGAAATTCGGAATGAGATCCGTAAAGCTAAGGAACAATGATTACAGGACAGGTGCACAGTGCTCGAAGAACTGGAAGAGAAACATGCTCATTTTAACACACATAAATTAGTGAAAGAAGGTACAGGTCGAACAAAGCCTTGCAATCTGAACAACATAATCGAGGATAATAAAATCATCTCTGATCCCAAGGAACTCCTTTATCATTGGAAGAACTACACGCAACACTATATGCGGAGAATACTATAAGAGATTTCACAGATGATTATGAAGGTGAACCCCCAAAAATACCGAAATCAGAAGTCTTCAAGGCAATTAAACAAAGCAAGCAAGGAGAAGCAACAGGTCCAGACGACGCACGACGCGATGTATATGTAGAGATAATAAAACTGCTAAATAATGAGAATATAGAGTCACTGGTAACCACATATATATGAGACGAGCGAGATACCACAGGACTGGCTCCAGTCAATTTTTGTACCGATGATCCCCAAAACACCAAACGCAAACCACTGTGATAAGTTCCGAATGATCAGTTTACTGAGTCAAGTCCTAAAAATGTTCCTAAAGATAATTCATACGAGAATTTACAATAGAAGCGAAAGAGACATTGGCCCAACCAAGTTTGGTTTTCGTCAAGGCTTCGGTACACGTGAACACTCTTCAGCCTTACCGTATTACTCCAGAAATGCAGAGACCAGAGCAAGGACGTTTTCATGTGCTTCATAGATTACCAGAAAGCGTTCGATTGTATCAAACACACTAACCTGAGAAGATATTACAAGATAGGATAATAGATAAGAACGATTTATGATTTATAAAGAACCTATACATAAATGAAGCTGAATCGGTGAAGGTGGGAAGTGATAGTGATACTACACAGAAATTCCGGCTAAAAAAAGGGAGTAAGAGAGGGTTGCGTCTTGCCCCCCTACTCTTTAATCTGTACTCTGAAGCAATTTTCAAAAGTGCTTTGAAAGATACAGATGACGGTATCAAAATCAATGGTCAGGTGGTCAACAATCCACGTTACGCTGACGACACAGTCATTATAGCACCTCGTAAGAAATCAAATAGACTTGATCAGCCAAAGATACAGGGATGGACTGTACGGCGTAAGAACCTACACAGGGACCGACATAGGGTCAGATCATGTCAGCATTACAATGCCTTATAGGCAGAATATCTTCCGAAGGAAAACGACTCGGCCTAAAGATTAACACGGACAAAACGAGGGTAATGATGGTTAGCAGAACACCAAATATGCTCCTGAACATCACAGTGAATGGTAAGAAAATCCAACAGGTCACGAAATTAAGATGCTGGATAACTGAAGACCTAGACACAGACGTGTGAGATACATAATAGAATCGAGCAAGCCAGAGTGGCATTCATGAACATGAGAGCAACATCAGCCTTAATTTGAAATCACGGTACCGCTTTGGGAAATGTTACATTTACTCTGTGCTACTGTATGGAGTGGAGACATGGACAATAAAGGCCAATCCTATGAACCAACTAGAAGCCTCTGGGACGTGAATTTTCAGAAGGATGCTAAAGGTTTCATGGACGGATCGCGGGACGAGTAATGAAATCATAGATAGAATGGAAAGAGGAAGAGAATTGCTGCAGATACTGAAAAGAAGGAAAACTGCATACTTAGGGCATATATTCAGAATTTCCAAGTACTAATTCCTAAAGCTGACTATGGAAGGAAAGATCGAGGGAACATCGGCTGAAGAACATAAGATAATGGACCAACCTCGACATCCATTCACTTTTCAGTGCCGCCCCAGATCGAAAAGAATATACCAGAATTGTCTCCAACATTACAGAGTGGATAAGGCACCTCAAGAAGAATAATATTTTCTTAATGGCATTTAATAGTTTTCTTAACAAAAGTTACTGGAGTATACTGTATGTGGATGCACAGAATTTAGAGGATCTTTTCAGTATTTTGGCGACTATTTCAAGAATATTAGGACTAACAAAAATAGAGTATGCCTGTGTAAAGTATACCTTAAAGTATATCGATCTATTTTAATAAAACCTCATTGTTGTATATCTGAAAGATATACAGGGTGACCTAAATACAATTTTAATAATTTCACTTGTTTAGTATTATTTTGCACATACATTTTGCCTCTTTTATTAAGAGCAGGTAGGTACGATAAGTTTACGGCGTTTGTATTGTAATGAACCGGAATTAGTAACTGATTCTGATTAAATTGTTTCAACGAACTATTTCATAATTATTTTAAATTGATTCAAAAATAACTCCAGTTTGTACTAGCTCGCCAAGAGAGAACATTCAAATAATATAATAATTATATTTTAAAAACAATATTTAAATTAAAAATCAAGTTTCAAGAAAAATGCCCGAACCGCGTCTAAAGTTAA
This sequence comes from Pissodes strobi, assembly GCA_016904865.1. NCBI lineage: Eukaryota > Metazoa > Arthropoda > Insecta > Coleoptera > Curculionidae > Pissodes > Pissodes strobi. The sequence goes on from MU182124.1 coordinate 483,858, forward strand.
ATTATTTTGCCGAAGGAAAATGTACAACAATAGCACCTTTCATATGCCTTATTAAAATATATGACTTACTACTAGAATATATTCCAAATAAACGTTATTGTGTTTAACTTCACCAGAACCGAAATAAGACTCGAAGTGCAGCCTACTTTTATTTTTGTCCACTGCATTATAACGCGAAATTAGACGAGGTAACTACAAGGAATATCATCCCCCCCCCCCACACTTTGCTCTATAAAGAAAACCTTGCCCAAGGGGCGTTTCTGTTAAGAATATGTAGCGGAGCAAAAACCTGGGATCGGAATGCAAAAATCATGGTAACTGGAATAACCAATTTTAATTATCCTAATTTGGAACACCCGGCGGTACTAAAACCCAGGTTGGAATTTACAAAACATATTAAAACGCTAATTGCCACATAGCTGGGCAGGTGTTGAATCCAGATTTTTTGAGGCAGAAAAACAAGCTTTGAAAGATGGCATAAAAGTTAAAAATCTTTGAGAAAGAGTTAGTGAGAATATACTCTTCACGCGCGATAGCACGATACTATGCCCAACAGGGGCCTCGAAAAAGTTAATCTGAAAAAGTTTCCACGCTCAGTAAATCGTTACTCTGTCCAAAAACATATGGGGACTCGAATAAATTAGTAAAACTTTATCTATCAGGAATGTTACGCAGTCCAAGTTAAACAGTATTGACCACCTCGAGAAAAGGCCCATAGAAAGAAAATGACCTGTTAAGAAAAGTCATTTCGTTAGGCTCGGAAAAGTACTACATGAAACGCTGTTCGAAATTTGTCACTCGTAGTGAGAGAAGGTGTGTTAAAAACTATTAAGGCTTGGATTGCAGGCTACGGAGTGACGGCATTAAAACCTAGAGAGTAAGAAGTATTAAATACAAATAACATTAAAAAATAATATGCACGTTATAAGTTGGTAGAATAGATGAGTCATGCTGGCTTGTCTTCCACCATAGCACTGTATATTTAACTCCATGGGGGCAGAAATTGTTTCACCTGCCCTAAGTCGGAATGTCATAAAATTAATCAAAACTGTCATAAACCATAATGGGCCACATGTTATTAGCATTTTTAAGAAGTATTCTTACTATGTGAATTACAGTTAGAGTTAAAAAGATTTAAATCCGTCACTAATTTCCACTCCTTAAGCTTGATGGTAATAATAAATCTGATTATTAATGCCAAACGGCCAGATGATTTAATTTACTCCGACCTGTAAGGGTAAATGTGTCAGCGACAGCATATTAAACGCGAAACTTCGATTGTCATGTCATGTCGCTTAAAGCAGACACATCTCAAGGGGTTGATGAAAGCCTGACTCTCTGTTAAATCGGTGTTTACATAATAATTATAATAATCAGTCACTATTATATTGTTACGTTTTTCCCGTGGGTTCTTAACAGAATTACAACTTTGCTATTTTCAACTAATACTCTCTTTATTCACTACCACTGTATACAATTTAAGTCACTAAACTAGTCTTATAACTTTACCACTAATATCTATTCAACACTCAATGATTAACTGAACTGAACTGCTAACCGACTGACTAACATTCGCCTTAGGTCTGCTTATATATAATCTCCAATCTATCACGAATATTCGGGAAGTATTCCGACGCCACTCTATATGATCTCGACGAGGCCATCGAGATAATTCCAGTCCAGCGATCCTGATACTTCGCGACCGGCCGGGCGATGAGTCATACAGACAAAGAAGCGAGGGGCACGGCGGCTAGTTGTATAGGGTTGCACAAAAACGTTCGGATGATTGTTAGGCTAGCCGTAACATTGCCTCCCTCTTAATTCTGATCGTCCCGATCAGCTACTTCATGTCCGTGATATGCTTTCAACCTGTCGAGGTGGACAACTTTCAGTTTGCTCCTGGGGCTACGCTGAATTCTATACACAACGTCATTAATTCTTTTGATGACCGTATAGGGTCCTTCCCATACTGGTGTTAGCTTGGGAGATCTTCCTGTCTTCCTTTGCGGGTTATATAACCAGACTTTATCGTTCATCCGAAATCCCCTAGAGTTAGCTTGGAGATCATATCGAGCCTTCATTCGGTCACTAGCGAGACGTTCAAACGGTAGTCCCACATCATTCTGTTTCATCTTCCCACTGGATCTTGTCTGAGGTCCTTGACTTGAGGCACAAGTTGAACACTGCTGGCACCATGATTTCACATCCTGGCAGTAGTTGACCCAGTAAAATCTGTCGCGGATCTTGTCAATCATTTTGTTCACTCCGAGATGAGCACCAAACTTTCTATTATGTACTTCGTCCAGAATTTCCGATACCCTCTTCCTTGGTATCACTAACTGCTTCTTCACTACTTTGCCATCGGAGCTTTCCCAGGCTCGTTTAAGGAGTCCATTTTCAACTACCAGGGAGTCCCACTGAGCCCACAGAGATTTAAAAGTAGATCCCTTAGTTGAAATATCTCTCCAGCTTGGTCTTGGTTGACGTTCTTCCTTAGCTTTTAGTAGCAGTGCTATTTCATTATCCTCAAGCTGATCTTTCTTTAGTTGCTCTGTGGTCCACTGCTGTTCAACCTTAAACTTGATTCGCCTAATGGGAGTGATTCTTTCTCGTTGGTCAATTCTTTGGCGATGTTTATAATTATCCTCACATGACCTTCTGGATAAAGCATCTGTATTACTATGCCATCTTCCTTCCCTGTGCTTAGCCTTAAAGTTATATTCCTGACTTGGCTTTGAACTGCTGTTGTCTCTGGATGGAGCTGTAGGTCGTAGTTGTACTCGGCAGTCTCTCTTAAAATGCCCAATGTTGCCACATATATAGCACTGATTTGAAACATTTCGGTTACGTGGCCTATCTTCTAGTGGCTCCCGGAATCTTTGTACTTGACAGTCTCTTTTGAAATGTCCAGTCCTGCCGCATCTATAGCACTGATTTGTAGCCTTCCGATTACATGGTCTAACTTCTGTTGGCTCCCGGAATATCCGTATTCGACAGTCCCTTCTGAAATGTCCAGTCTTTCCACATCTATAACACTGATTTGATGTATTTTGGTTATGTGGCCTATCTTCTATTGGCTCCTGGAATCTTTGTACTCGACAGTCCCTTTTGAAGTGTCCAGTCTTGCCACATCTATAGCACTGATTACGGTTGTATGGCCTAACTTCTAGTGACTCCCGGAATCTCCCCGTGGCCTGAAGAACTTCGGTTAATTTCTTCAAAATACCGCCCATTTCAGTTAGTTCACAACTGTTCGCCAAATTTTCTTCCTCGATGGATACGTCCCTGATTGCTGGCTTAGAGATGTTACAGGCCGCCTCGATTTCCAGAGCTCTACCCAAAACTTCACGGCTGCTATAAAATTTGGCTAGACGTAACATCTTCTGAGTTTCTGCATCTCTGACACCGTCCACAAAATATTCAGCAACAAGTTCCTCTTGAAATTCTTCCGTTGCTCCCGGATAGGCCAACTGAATGAGACGTCTAATGTCGGCCTCAAATTCTTGCAGGTTTTCACCAGGCTTCTGATGTCGGGACTTAACTTGTGCCTGATACAGTTGTCTTCTATGTTGGTCTCCAAATCGTCTCTCCAGGGCAGCTGTAAGTATGTCATATTTACCCTGTTGGCTGATGGGAATTGTCTGCAGTAGTTCCAGGGCAGACCCACGAAGCGCTACCACTAGTGATGTAGCCATTTCTTCATTATTCCAACCGTTGGCAACAGCAGCGGCTTCAAATTGTCTTTTGTACATTGTCCAGGATGTTTGACCGTCGTACGTTGGAGGTTTGATGTTTTGTCCTGAGGTGAATGCCCTCTCGGGGGGTGCTTGATGTTTTAGTCTGGTAAATTCTGCTTGTAGATTCTTCACTTCTTTCTGTACGTCTCCTACTTCTTTTTGTACATTTCCAACTTCTTTTTGTACATTTCCAACTTCTTTTTGAATATTGTTTACTTCTTTTTCAAATTTCTCATTTTGTCCGTCCAATATTTTCTGTAATTTTCCTTGCTCGCCTACAATTACATCCAGCATCCATTTCTGAAGCTGGTCCTGCTCTGCTTGCCTTTTCTCTTCCTGGTCTTGCAAAATTTTCTGAAGCCGGTCCTGTTCAGCTTGCCTTCTACGTTCATCCTCCTCCCGTTCAGCTTGCCTTTTATCTTCTTGATCTTGAAAAATTTTGTGCAGCCGGTCCTGTTCTGCTTGCCTTTTATTTTCTTGGTCTTGTAAAATTTTCTGTAGCCGGTCCTGTTCTGCTTGCCTTTTACGTTCATCCTCTTCCCGATCCGCTTGCCTTCTACGTTCATCCTCTTCCCGATCTGCTTGCTTTTTATCTTCTTGATCTTGAAAAATTTTCTGAAGCCGGTCCTGTTCTATCTGCTTTTTACGTTCTTCCTCTTCCCGATCCGCTCGCCTCTCAGCATATAAATTATCCATAAAATCGGCCAACATTTTATTTATTTGCTCCATTTCCGCCGTTTGTTGCCTTGTATTGACCATAGAATGTTATAAAATTTTACCAGAATCCACCAATCAAACGGTCTCGTTGACGTACTTATACTTCTTTCCTCGAAATATACTTCGCAAGTCCGGTCCCTTCACAATCCAACTTCTGACACCAAATGTTACGTTTTTCCCGTGGGTTCTTAACAGAATTACAACTTTGCTATTTTCAACTAATACTCTCTTTATTCACTACCACTGTATACAATTTAACTCACTAAACTAGTCTTATAACTTTACCACTAATATCTATTCAACACTCAATGATTAACTGAACTGAACTGCTAACCGACTGACTAACATTCGCCTTAGGTCTGCTTATATATAATCTCCAATCTATCACGAATATTCGGGAAGTATTCCGACGCCACTCTATATGATCTCGACGAGGCCATCGAGATCATTCCAGTCCAGCGATCCTGATACTTCGCGACCGGCCGGGCGATGAGTCATACAGACAAAGAAGCGAGGGGCACGGCGGCTAGTTGTATAGGGTAGCACAAAAACGTTCGGATGATTGTTAGGCTAGCCGTAACAATATCTAATAAGTGGAAAATTGTCCAAGGGGCTAAACAATCAAAATTAACCTCTACTTTTAAAAACAAGCGCAATGAACAAAACCTATCCGGTTACATAGAAATCCAACTTGGATTTGTGCCCTATGGGGACATCGTGCCAGTGATTTGCAATGTAATGTGAAAAAAGGACATTACACCTCCTTTGAGAAATGCCTCATTATCGGCATAGTTTATGACGCGTTTTCGGTAGTAATATAATACTGTTGCATTAAAAATTATTAATTCTTACGTTATGCATAAAAATCTGAAAATTGTTCAAAATTACTAGGCAAGTATTTAGCAACACTAATTAATATTCGATTTATACAGAAATCGATATATTTCCATTTTTTCGGAAAAGTACATTTTCCTGGCATTATCGAAACAGGGAAGCATTTATAGACTTTTTTTCCTCCGAAAGTGTCAAAAATACACACGCCAAAATTAAAAGTAATAAGCCGAGAGATTTTGTTCAACATATTATGGTTCTCTTCAGATATAATCACAGATTTCCTAGTTGTGTTGACATCTTCATCCGCTGGCGCTAAAGAATCTGCATTAAGGATCTGTTTTGAAAAACAGATTTTATTCTCTAGAAAGTCTTCCAATCCGGATTTCCCTGCGTGGCAGGGTACAACAACCGCAGGAAACTTTCATGTCATACAGAAATCTTGATTGGAGAGACTTCCGAGCGAGGTAGGGCAGTTACTATTCCAAGGCAAATAGACACTATCCCAGAACTTGAGAGCGAGGTGCAAGCTCTAGTCGCAAGCATCTAGCGCGTCCGTGACGCAATATGTCCTACTGTCAGAAGACAGACACATCCAGACTCACTACTTGAAGGTATCCTAGACCTGATCACTTTCCTGAATCGTATCGGCGTAGGTGGCAGAGAAACAGGGCTTTCAACGATCGAGCACGTGTCGTGGCCCTCACGGAGACAATCAAAGCACAAATACGTACATACAGGAATGAGGCGTGGATGTCATATGTAAATAATATTAACAGAGAAGACGGTTCTTTGTGGAAACTCGCCAGGCGAGTTCGCGGAGGCACCGTAGAATTTCCTGAGATACACAATAATGGTAATGTCTTAATAGATGATAATGGGAAAGCGGAGGCCTTCGCAGACTACCTGGAGAGTGTCTACGAGGAGTCACCTGACTCCACACCATTCCATGCTGATGTCAACACTATTGCCGAGCAATTTAAGCGCTCAAATTACCCGATTGCCCCCGCAGTGCTCGATAAAATGCTGGTCACGCCTACTGAGATCAAAAAAGTTCTTTCTCGCCTGCCCGGAAACAAAGCCCCAGGCCCCGACGGCATTCCGTATATTCTACTCAAGAATATGCCGAGTAAAGCCGTCATCCTTCTCATGCACATTGTAAATGCAATAATGCGCCTTCAAAACGTCCCCCATTCCCTGGAAGAAAGCAGTAATAATACTGTTTTTAAAACCGAATAAAGATCCGAAGCTGACCGCTTCGTATCGCCCCATTTCGCTTTTAAATACTTTTGGAAATGTTATTGAAAAGCTCTTGCTTTGGTAAATAGTGCTGTTGAAGATCTTCAGATCTTGCCTTCGGAGCAGTTCGGTTATCGCCGCGGCGAAGGTCGCACAAGACGCCTATAATGGCTTCAACGAGAGAAAATCAACAGCATTGCTCTTTTTGCTCTACATCGAGAAAGCCTTCGACAGGGTATGGCATAACGACTTAGTTTATAAGCTGTTTGCCATGCAAGATATGCCATTGCACCTCACGGCATTAATTGCTTCATATCTTGCCGATCGCACCTTTTCGGTGCGGATTCACAGTGACGTGTCGCGGAGATGGCACATAAAATCAGGTGTGCCTCAAGGAACAGTATTATCACCGCAATTATTCAGTCATTATATAGCTGACTTCCCGTTACACCCTTCCAACTCCGTTGGCATGCACGCTGATGATGCCGTGATCTACTCACAATCATCTGACGTACTGGTCGCGAAACATAACCTAGAACTTCACCTTGATCTTCTAGTCCCTTATTGCAAGGACTGGAAGATCAACCTTAACGTGTTAAAGACCGAACTAAGTATTTTATCTCGAAAACGCAATATTGATAGTCATTAACAACACGGCAATCAGGCCGAAGAATCGAATAAAATACTTGGGAATAGTCTTTGACCAAAAACTGATTTTATCCAAGCAAATTGCGGCGATAAAGGCAAAAAACGTTGTAGTTCAGAAGAGCCTGAACACCCTAGTGAGGACAAGGCCATTTTTGAGTCCTGCTAATAAACTCATAATCTACAAGTCGATCATCAGGCCAACTCTATTATATGGCGCTCCGGTATTGTGTTCGGTAGCCGAACACACCTAAAACATCTTCAAATAATCCAAAACAGATATCTGCGATCCGCGTTTTTGCTTACGGTCTTTGACCGTGTCCGAATCGAGGAACTGCATGATATGGCAAACATTGAGTGATAAAAAATATAGATTTTCTGTGATTGAGTACATAGATCAGCATATTGATAAAATATCGTGCAGTTTCTTCGAGTCTGGAATCAGGCGGTCGCCTATGACAGCGAGGATCGCAGATATCAGGTACAATGCAAATTTCGGCCTCATCTATAAAAATACGGCACTTTTCTACCAAGAAGTAAGACCGCCCTAGCCGCCACCTCGATCAATCCAAACACACTAAGTTCCTCAAAACCAAACAGCCTACAGTTCCGTTAAACAAACCATCTCACACAAGCGCCAAAGCTATCTGCAGCATAAAAACCGCTGTAGACGGCGCCCCTACCTCAATAGGCCGAGGGTAGGACCTAGCCGCAGCATCTTCTCACGTTTGAAGCTGAAATCTCAGACTCAGCATTGCCCGCATCGCTACACTTGCTGTCCTTTCCCAGGCAAACACTCTAAGTTTCCAGCAGCCGCGATATGTTGTATGATCTTGACTGAGGCAGTATGCCTTGACATTGTATATATTATATATATATTTTATGTGTGTATGTTCTCCTCGACCAAGGCAAAGCCTAATAACATAATTGTATATATTGTGTATATCTGTGTTAAGTGTTTTGTCGTCCAACGTGAAGTAGGATTTTTTCATGTTTTCCCTGCCTTGTGGCTTCTCATAAAACAACCCGGACAACTAGAAACAAAGCACAAACAAACCTGGCGAACAACCCACGTAGCCAAATTAAAGGGATATATTCCATAGAATTCTGATTGGACATCATTGCCCCTTAGCTTTTGCGAATTACGCCGACATCATCAGCATGTTTAGGTTTAGTCCGCTAGTGAGTGAGAGCATAATACAGTGCGCACAAGAAACACTCTATACAGGCACTTAATACACTTTGCATTAGGTTATAGGTATACAATAATGTAATGTTGAAAATAAATGTTTATCTATCTATCTATCCTCCTTTGAGAAATGCCTCATTATCGGCATAGTTTATGACGCGTTTTCGATAGTAATAGAATACTATTGCATTAAAAATCATTAATTCTTACGTTATGCATAAAAATCTGAAAATTGTTCAGAATTACTACGCAGGTGTTTAGCAACACTAGTTAATATTCGATTTTCAAAAAAATCACCTTTTTCTGGAACCATTCTGTGAGAATCAAAAGATAACCCCGGAAGCTGATGACAAAATCGTATTTTTCATATTTTAAATATATTTTTGCACGCTCAGGTATTTTGGCACCTTTACTGATTTGACTATGACATCTGTAAGTGAAGCTTACAAATTACTTAAAGACATCATTATTTCAAAAGTGTTTTCTAATACATTTTTGGCGTTAATTTCTAGAAAAAAACCTTAATTTTTATACAGAAATCGATATTTTTCCTTTTTTCCGGAAAAGTACATTTTCCTGGCATTATCGAAACAGGGAAGCATTTATAGACTTTCTTTCCTCCGAAAGTGTCAAAAATACACACGCCCAAAATTAAAAGTAATAAGCCGAGAGACTTTGTTCAACATTTTATGGTTCTCTTCAGATATAATCACAGATTTCCTAGTTGTGTTGACATCTTCATCCGCTGGCGCTAAAGAATTTGCATTAAGGGTCTGTTTTGAAAAACGGATTTTAGTCTCTAGAAAGTCTTCTACGCAATGTATAGACTCTCATACAGAAATGCCAACCTCACCTTCACGAGCTACAACTCTAGTTGTACGGTGCACCCTGTTACTAACTGACGAGGATATCGGTCAACAGCTTAGTGGAGGAGCTAATAGGTGGAAGGGCACCTCATTGGGGTTGAGAAATTGACCTCAAAGGCGGAAGAACCCCTACAAGGGTCACGGCATTGGGAGGTAGAAGGCAAGGAGAAACCACTACATCAAAGATCCATTGGATATCTCAAGAATAATCGACATGGCTATATGTTCAGATCAAATCAGTCCGGCGTTTCAAGCTCCCCAATCGGATCTCCGAGGGGAGCAGGTTTGAACAGTAGAATGAGAAATGAAAGGAGTAAAATAAGATAACCTAGGATAATATGTACTTGGACCGTTAAGATCATGGCTCAAACCGGAAAAATTCAATGTGCTCTGAAAGAAATGGACAGGCTAAAAGCAGAAATAATGGGCGTCAGCGAGATGAGATTGCCTAATGCGAGCTACTGCAACATTGACAACTGTAGAATATATTACTCCGGAACAACGGATCGAAGATATGAGCATGGTGTAGGGATAATCATACAAAAGAATGTGGCTAAGCACGTTGTTAACTTCATACCTGTGAATGAAAGAATTATGCTTCTCCAAGTAAGTACTTCGCCAGTGAACACTAACATAATTCATGTTTATGCACCCAGTACAGACTACGAAGATGAAGAAGTGCAGGCATTTTACGCCCAGATCCACGACCTGATAAGAAAGTTGCCGAAACATGAACTCCGAATAATAATGGAAGAATTTAACGCCAAAGTAGGTAGAGGAAGTACAGGCGGACATATTGGGCCCTATGGACATGGAGATAGGGACGATAGGGGAGAAACTCTCAGTATGTTTGCAGCCAAACACAACCTAATCATATTAAATCCTTTCTACAGACAATATATCCAATATATTACTCCGGAACAACGGATGGAAGATATGAGCATGGTGTAGGGATAATCATATAAAAGAATATGGCTAAGCACTTTGTTAACTTCATACATGTGAATGAAAGGATTATGCTTCTCCAAGTAAGTACTTCGCCAGTGAACAGTAACATAATTCAAGTTTATGCACCCACCACAGACTACGATGATGAAGAAATGCAGGCATTTTGCGCCCAGATCCACGACCTGATAAGAAAGTTGCCGAAACATGAACTCCTAATAATAATAGGATACTTTAACGCCAAAGTAGGTAGAGGAAGGATAGGCGGACACATTGGGCCCTATGGACTTGGAGATAGGAACGATAGGGGAGAAACTCTCAGTATGTTTGGAGCCGAACATAACCTAATCATATTAAATACTTTCTACAGAAAACCACCGAGACGTTTGAATACTTGGTAGTCACCCAGAGATAATGAGAATGACATCATCTTAAGAAACCAGATCGATTATATTCTGGTAAATCATAGATACAGAAACAGTTTTACAAGTGGGAACACATTTCCCGGCGCCGATGTACAATCCCATCACAATCCAGTGATAGGGGATTATAGAACAAAGTTGAAGATAATACAAACCCGATGCCCTGTAAAATACAATATCAAAAGACTCAAAGATAATACCATACGAAGTCAAGTAACACAAATTCTTAATGAGACGTGTACACAGATAAAGGAAGAGAGTGACAGCACGGATCAGCGATTTCTGTCCTTAAACAAAACCGTGGAAAGTGTCAAGAGGGAACTGCTTAAAAGTGATAATGAGAACAAAAAATTGTGGATGACAGAAGAAATTATGCAACTTATGGAAGGAAGGAGAAAACATAAGAATGATGCCACAGAGTACCAAAAACTCAATAGAATAGTACAGTCCTAAAATAGAAAGCTAGGAACAATTTTGCAGAAAATCTTGTTGGATAGATGTTGCGAAATAAGTGTTTTAGGTACACGTTGCATGCGTAAAACACTACTATTTCACAACTGCATTAGTAAAGCGATTTTACAAAGCTCATGTGACTTTTAGGCACTCGTTCGCTTCGTTCCGTCGTGCACAAAACTAACTACATTTATTTAATAAACTTGGTACCTATTTAATGTATTAATATGGCAATAATAACACTCGTAATCTTTATAAAATGACGACGTAATATGATTAAAATACACTGAATAAGAAGGAATTGTTATTGGACTAGCCTTTAGTACCTTACCGACGTTCTTCTTTCATCTAGGTTTATGAAAATTTTGCCAAACGATCCCGATGTTTCTGAAGAGTCTGAAGATCGATTATTCATCAGCTTGCAGCTTTGGAGCAATGGCCTCATGGTGCTGTTCGATTTGGCATTGTCGCTGTCTGTATCTTCATCCTAGAGAAATTGTTGGAATGGATTTTTTTTTGGCAAAATGTAGAACTGGCTTCAATAAAACAGCGTTGCTGTTAAATGGTAATTAATCATTTAATAAAAACAATAAAATTAACCGGCTTCAGATACCTATCCAGTACAAAAGTGTCACTGAAATAATCTTATGACTAATCCAAACTAATTGAAACAAAAATATACATGCTAACCAAGTGGAAATAAATACAATTTCATTTCTATTTATTCAACTTTTCATATAACCTGTAAAAAACATTTTTGTAGTTTTGTTGCTTATTCCGCAATGTACTAATTATTGTACTCGCACGTCAGTATGAAGAAATCGATTGATATTGTCCAATCACTAGGCTCCAGGACCTATGTAGTCAGTCCATCAACCGACCATGGCGCGGAGATCATGATCATGGTCAAATTTATACGCGTGTCTAGCAATTATTACACTAACTAAAGCAATTGAGCATGAAAGAAAAAGTCTGTTTCTAAATTCTCTCGATTTCTCAAGCAGAGAATGTTACATTATCTTCCTTTCTATAAATTCCTTATGTATTACCATTAGATTACTATCTACATCTATGAAAAATGCATACTTCGTATTTGATCTGCCTCCATCTTTTCTCAACTAAATTGGAAGCGGAAGTCGAGTGTTTCTTATTTATTTCGCGTCTTGGTGAACTGCTCTGAGAATTCTTGTCGCTTTCTTCTGAGAAAGCTCTTGTAATAAGTATCCTTGGCGATCTGAAATTATTACTAAATAAATTAATACGCATTCAAAATGTGAAAATGATTTTTCCAAACCTTTTAGGGCTAATGTCTGGGTCACTTATGGGAAAGTTGGAGTTTTTCTTTGATAATTTTTCTTGTTCGAATTTAAATATCTTCTGCAGTAAAATTACCGGACTGTACGACTTGATGGGAGAATCGAATTTGGCATCTTTTTCTTCTGCGATACGGATTTCCTCTTCTGAGCTCGTATTGGCTTCTTCTGGCACCCTCAGCGTATTGCAACTGATGGTTTGTTTAATCGATTTGGATGGCAATTCATCTTTGGGTGATAGGTCCAGACTGTTTGCTGGAAATGAGTAAAGTGTTAAACAGAACAAGTTTGGAATATTTTTGGCGACCAACGGGTTTCAAATATTGAAAACAAATTCACTTATAAGAAGTAATTCTAAATTACCTATACTCTTTTTGCTTAATTAAATAACTATCTAACTTCTAGTAATTATTACCTGACGATGGTCTCCACATAAGTTCAGAAGTAATCCTCTTGATTTTTCCCTTATGCTGGCTCTTAAGCGATTTGTTTACATCTATCAAAGTTTCGGACATTCGTCTGGACACGTTCGGATTCTTGGCGAACAGTCCGAACGGGGTGAGCGAAGGTCTTCTAGATCCGCACGTGCTCGGTGTCCGAGCTTGGATTTCGTGCTGCATCTCGTTCTTTGTTTGTTTTTTTCTCCAGTAATTCATGAACGCTTTCCTTAGGCTCTTATTTTTCAGACCGTACAGGTAACCTGGAATAGAATTATGTTTGATAAACTTGACGTTGTGGCGCTAAATTACAAACTAAAACCTCTTAAAAAGGATTCGGTAACAATCTCCAAGCCTTCAATCACTTTGGTGCAGGTATAAATGATGGTCTCAGCGTTAAAACAGATATATTTCTAATGTAATGCATGAATTGTGAAATGTGATTAAATTTGCGTCATATACCAATACCACAATATTTAAATAAAAGCCTGTGAATGTAGGTCTAAATATAAATACACTGTATAAGATATTCAAGTAGCCCCATCTCAACAACCAACAGCTTCGGGTGGAAGAGTTGTTGAGAATCAAGGCAACTCCTTGTCCTAAGAATGAGAAATTGTTCCTAAAGGCGGATGAACCCTAAAAGGGTCATCGGCATGGAGATGCAAAAGGCAACGGGAAACCACTGCATTAAAGATCCAAAGGGATATCCCCAGGACACAACGTGTTCACAGATTTTATTATGGAAAGAAAACCTATAAGAATGGCCTCCAGTCCCGGGCAGGTGTTAAATCACCAGGAGGTGCAAAGAATCCCCCGGCTTGACATAGTAAAGTTGAAGAACAGGATCGGAACTTGGAATGTACGCACACTGTATGCAGCGGGAAAACTGGCAAATGCAGTAAAGGAAATTAGACATTGACATCTTGGGAATCAGCGAAACAAGATGGGCAAATAGCGGAACGTGCTCACAAGACGGAACAACATCTATTATTCGGGAGCTGAAGAGACTGATACTCACCATAGAAATGGAGTGGGAATGTTGATAAAAGAATCATTCAGGAAACACGTCAAAAACTTCGTACCCTACTCCGATAGGCTACTGTTGCTACAGACGGCGGGGATGCCGATAGACATAAACATAATACAAGTTTATGCACCCACAGCCGCTAAACCCACTGACGAAGCCGAACAATTCTACGAACAACTGCGGAAATTAATAAGAATAGTAAAAAAGGACGAACTGTATAATAATCGGTGACTTCAACGCGAAAGTGGGAAGAGACTCGATAGATGGCATTGTGGAAAGATATGGACTTGGAAGGAGGAATGAAAGGGGAGAAATGCTCATACAATTCTGTAAAGAGGAAGAGCTTGTCATCACGTATATATTCTATAATCTACCACCCAGAAGACTATACACCTGGAAATCCCCTCAAGATGATGAGAGACAAATAATTCGTAATCAAATTGATTACCTCCTGATCAACAAAAGATTCCAAAATAACATCAAGAGAGTGGCAGCTTATCCCGGAGCCGACATCGCATCAGATCACAACCCATTAATTGGCAACTGTAGGTTTAAGGGAAAACTAGTAACCTGCGGAACAAAAGCCAAAAAATAGAATATTGATGCACTTATCAACACTGAAGAACGGGACAACTTAAAATTATTTAAACAAGAGAATATCAGACCACACACTTACCGAGGAGAACATAGAGCAACAGTGGAATATCATCAAAGTAAATATACAACAAGCTACAGAGCCGGTCCTTGGATACAAAAAGAGACAAGCTAAGAAAGAGTGGATGACCAACGAGATTCTGGATATGATGGAGGAAAGAAGAATTAAACAGGCAAATAACACATGGTTATCTAAACAATGTGAAGAAGCAGAAAGATTACACGAAAAAATTACAGTTTCCACATCCACAAAAAACTAAAAGAGATAACCAACACGTTTAAGAAGGTAAATACCTCAAAAATCACTAAAAATAACCAGATCCTAAAGGACCCCCAGGACAATATGTAAGATGTGGGAAACATATATTCAGGGCCTGTTCGAAGACGCACGAACCTTAACACCTAGCAAATGCCCAAATGAAGTCACGGGACCACCCATACTAGAAGTCATATGTGTACTCTCGGCACTAAAAAACAAAAAGGCACCTGGCCCAGATAATATACGCGCTGATGTGCTGAAACTAATAAACACTAAAGCATTGTGCAGACTTTTTAACAACATATATGAGAATGGCAAGATCCCAAACGACTGGCTAACCTCCACCTTTATGCTTTCCCCAAAAAACCAAATGCAAAAATATGCGAAGACCACCGACTTATTAGCCTTATGAGTCATGTACTAAAGGCATTTCTAAAAATAATCCACAAGAGAATATACCAAAAGTGCGAAGAAAGGTCTGGCTAAACACAGTTTGGTTTCATACACGCGAGAGGCCCTGTACTGCATGCAGCTGCTTACACAGAAATGCTATGACCAACGAAAAGACGTTTTTTGTATGCTTCATCGACTACCAAGGCTTTCGACAACGTGAAACATGACCTTTTAATACCCATCCTACGAGAAGCTCGCATTGATGAAAAATATATTCAAATAATACACAAACTATACCTACTGGAACCAAACAGCAAAACTACGAACTCATGATTAACATCACACGGACAACATAACCATAGCTAAGGGAGTTCGACAGGGATGCGTATTGTCACCACTTCTGTTCAACATATGCACGGAAAGGATATTTCAACTAGCACTAGAGGGGAATAAAGGTAAATGGTATTCCCATCAACAACTTAAGATACGCTGACGATACGGCGATCTTAGCAAATAACATTGAAGATCTACAAGACATCGTAAATGTCATAAACGCAAAAGGAAAGGAGTTTGGGCTTAATATCAACATAAACAAAACCAAACTGATGATAGTGAGCAGACAACCCCACGACAACGAAGAACTCTATATCGACAATAGCCAGATCGAGAGAGTGAATAAGCTCAAATACTTGGGCACAACACTGAACGACAAATGGGACAACGACGAAGAGATAAAAATACGCATAGCCACTGCTCGAACCACGTTTATCAAGTTCAATACCTACCTTTTGCGAGAAGAGGTACCACTAGGGCTCCGCCTTCGTGTGGTGAAGTGTTACATATGGCCTGTACTGTTATACGGAGTAGAATCCTGAAAACTGTTCACTAAAGGTCAAATCCCTTCAAAGGATAGAGGCCTTCGAAATATGGATCCTGACAAGACTACTTAAAATTCCCTGGATAGAACATGTAACCAATGAGCAAGTCTTACAGAGAGCAACCACCGACCGACAACTGCTAGACATCGTAAAACAACGAAAAACATCCTACCTAGGACATATTCTCCGAGATCTTAGGTACAATCTACTAAAAACTATACTAATGGGAAAATCGAGTGAAAAAGAGGACCCAGGACGGAAACAACACTCTTGGCTACGCAATATCCAGAACTGGTGTAACATCGCTGATGCCGCCACGATATTCAGAAGAGCCGAGGAAGGAACACTTTATATTGCCCAGTGAACATAACGCCAACGCGTTAAGAAGCGTACGGCACAGAAGAAGAAGAAGAAGTTGACTAGTGTATCATAATGTTCCATTATTATTATTGTTACCATTATTATCCGGATATTTAAATAATATATTTCAATAAATAATGACAACAAAAAAGACCACTACAACTTGTCAGCGTCCTAGTTTAATCTTATTTAAGGCCCCTTCGTCATTGTGTCAAGATATCTTGCATTATGGTATGCTGCTATTTGGTTGGGACATGCATTACCTCGGCACCGGCGCGGCGCGGCGTTGCTTTTTTGTCGTCAAGAGCATAATTGCATTGATCCAATACCTCCTACAGATTTTGGTTCCTCAGTTTCATTGTATCCTTCTTAAGAAATATTAGATACTGTGTCGCTTTTTGCCCTATGAGGTGCTAAGATCTTTGAAAGGTATTCATACATTTATTTATGAACAGCAGCCTGAGCAAAAACGCTTTTTCGCTTTTATATTATATTTATTTCCAAAATAAGTATTTATTTTAATGATTTATGAAAACCATACTTCAAAGAATCAGCCGGGGAAAGCCACAAAATGGTGGAACTAGGAGCTGGATGAACTCAAGAGGACAGCGCGAAAAAAAGAACCAGAACTCAAGCGGATTGGGAGCAATATAGCACCAATCTGTGGGAGTTTAAAAACACTGGTAAGAAAAAAGCAGAGAGATGCCTGGAGGGCCTACTGTGAGGAGATTGAGGATCACTCACAGACTGCACGGCTCTGTAAAGTTCTCGAAAAGATAAAGATCCCGATATAGGTCTACTAACAAGACCGCCAATCTACAAGAAAGTCTTGAACTGTTTATGCATACCCATTTCCCTGGTTTGTCGACAACAGACGACAGGAACTGGCCGGACGAGACAAACTTTCAACCTACCGATTTGGACTGGCAAATTGCCAACCGAATAGTTGAATACAAAGTAGGATGGGCGATATTAAGCTTCTCGCCCTTCAAATCGTCAGGTACTGACGTCAGCCCGTCCAGCCCTACTACAGTGGGGCTTGGACGAGTTACTGCCGTACCTGGTAAAGGCGTTCGGGCATGCCTAGCGCTGTGCTACATCCCGAAGCTATAGAGGGAAGTATGAGTGGTGTTCATACCAAAAGCAGGAATGATGGGTTACACTGTATCCAAAGCTTATCGCCCGATCAGCCTAAGCCTAACATCCTTTAGGTTGAAAATTTTGGAGAAGGTCTGTGGCCGATACTTTGAGGGACTGCTGGGTGCATCACCCCGGTATATTCGAGAATAAGTTTTTAATGTAGCTTTGCTAACGTCCTAGAAGTTTTGTGTGAAGTGTTTTTGGCTTTACCAGAGTATTTGATCACTATGTTAAACATTATAAGATCTTCTGTGTCATATTCCGCATTCACAAGCGGAACACATCTACTTAAATTAACATAAAAATTATTTTACCGTTAACAGCCGGCGAACATATCAGTAACGTCCCCGCAGCCATATATAAATGGTTCATACTAAGTGGTTCAATTAATTTTGGATGCCCAGGTTTCAGACTATTCGCTGTTGCCTCATAAAGCACCAAAACGTAATATGGCACACACATGAGTAGAAATGAGCCCACCAATAGGAAAACAGCTAAGATGGGGTTCGATCCGCGGAACTTGGGGCCTCCGGCAGCTGGTGCTGTTACCGTGGGTACGAAGAAAGGATTGCGTTGGTGAGTGATGGTCACCTGAGCTGAAATAGCCACCTCGAAGATGGCGGAAGCGATGCGGTGGCGATGGTATCTGGCTATGACCAAAATCTAGAAAAAATACATTTCAATTATTATAATGTGTAACAATAATAAGTGACATTTGTTTTGGGGATTTCAAATCATCCCATTATTGCGAGAAAAACACTGATTACTATGATAATGTAGAAATATTTGATAACCATACAGGGATAAATGAAAAAAATCATTAATTTTCAATTAGGCACGCCTATTTTTATGGATATCTACCCTTTTTTCAGGTGGAGTTCAGACTGGGTCAAATGATAATCGGAAAGCGTCTTAGTGAAGTATACATTTTATCTTTTCTGAAATTCAGTTAACTAATCTGAAATGCATTTGACTCAATCTGAACTACATCTAGAAAAGGTGTAGACTGGAATTTGGGCCGAACCAAGCGTAGTAACTGAATTTAAAGAGTACTTACGCAGTAATAACATATACGGATCTCATTACTTTTGGGTCCACAACGTCATCAAGTATTTATGAAAAACCGTCATTTGAAAAAGATTGTTATTATATAGGGGAATGGTATACAAAATGACATAGTGGGGTCAAATGGCATAGCAGTGATTTCCCGACTTATTGCGTAACGAAGTCCACCTTGTTGTTTGCATGCCCTCCAGAACGTTTTCTCTCCGTTTAGGAGGCCTAATTGCAGAACAATGTCTCGAGTCTATGCAAAAATGAACAGGCAATCATGGTCTTCAGCGTTCTATGGAAAGGACCTTAAAAGTTGTTGCCAATGGTGAGGTGGGATGGCTCAGGGCATCGAAAGTTTATGATTGCTCTCAAGCGACACTAATAAAGCATGCTCAAAACAAAAATAAGTCAATAAAAACAGGAGAAACACGCCTTGGGTGGTTCAAATCAACCTTCCAAGTGGATGTAGAATAACGGGAACTAGTTGAACATCCAAAGTTAATGGAAATTAGATTTTTGGGTTATAAGGATGCTTTCCAGCTGGCTTATCAATTAGCCGTTAAAAAATGGGTTTCAGCTCACCTTCAATAATGAATACGGAGGCAAAGATTGGTTACGACAGTTTAGAAGAAGAAATTCTGACATTTCCTTACGCAAGCCAGATGCAACATCTCCGACGAGGGCACAAGCTTTCAATAGACCCCAAGTTGCCCAGTACTTCAATCTTTTGGAGGATATTATCAAGAAGGAAAATATAGACTTTATGAAGATGTATAATGTTGCTCTTTCTACAGTACAGTATCCTCAAAAAGTTTTTGCAACATCTGGTAGGAAGCAAGCTGTTGCCATCACTAGCGCTGAAAGAGGATCGTATGTTACTATAGTTTGCTGCATGAAAACTAATGACAGTTACATTCCACCAGCCCTAATTATTGCACGTAAAAACATGTTGCTCCCACCGGGAGCAATTGGCATTCCTCAGGAATCAGAAGGGGATTAGAGCACTTTCAAAAATATACGAAAGACTCACCTACAAAAGAAGGTCCTTTGAATACATATTTCGACCAAGAAATTACTAAATGGCTTATAAGTCATACAGGAAGGGCGGTAAGACAATTTCAAATAAGTGCTATGCTTCATAAAGCATATAGAAAAGAAGCAACAAAATTCTTCCATAAAATACAGATATTTTTCCTGATTATATATATGAAGCTTCTGAAACAATTAATATTTACATTAGTGATGATGATTAGCCTAGTACGAGCAAAGAAAATAATAAAACGGGAATAAGTAAACAAAGTTCTGAAAATCAGGCGGAAAGAGACAAACGCACAAGTGTCAAGGAAACAAACAACGTGCTTACCACAACTGTCACTGATTTAAGTCCGCTTCCAATAGGTTCTTTTGTTTGTGGGCAAGGAAAATTAATAAAACTACCGTTCTAAATTCCACTCCAAGTATAGGAGAAGCAATAGAAAAAACATTGAATAAATTGTGTCTGAGAAAAGAAAGATGACAGTAACTAACAAATCCTAATCAAACCTGACCCTGAAGAAGAAGACCTTTTTGCAAACGACGAAGATCTATTGCAATATAGGATGTCAATACCTGGAAAAATTTGGCTGAGATGCTCCACTTGTAACAAATAGGCCCATGCGATATGGACAAAAAGGTCAAAATATTAATTTGTGATCTATTTATTTAGCGTATGGCACCTTCAAATCACAGAGATAAAGACAGTAATATAAATAAAATATAAATACACAAATATATATAACATTAATCACAAACATACACTTAGGTCTAGAATATATTCAATTGCACAGTGGGTCGCGTTCAGAAAATATGTGGGATGGCCGGGGTAGGATCTCAGAGGGCATTCCTGTATAATTTGGGACTGTTTTTCTGTTGGCACCACAGTCACACTGTGGGGAGGGTATTTTTCCCCATTTGCGGAGCGAATCCGCACATCGAACGTGTTCTGTTCTAATCCTGTTAGACTACACCATGTTTGACGGGGTAGGTCAAAACCCGGTATTTTGACATTGAGGTTAAGTACATTTCGGGCGTGATCTGGGGTCTTATCTTCCCATTCCGTTCGCCATGCCTCAGTGAGGGTAAAGCCGGAATCTTGTAAGCTTTTTACCCTAACGAGAGCAGGATGTCTGGACCGTAGCCTATTATAAGTTCTATGCCATCGGATGCTGAGTGAATGGGCAACTGCAAGTTCCCTTGGATTTTCTTGTACTCCCTGGCTAGTGCATTTCCTCTGCGCAGGTGTGGTGGTGGAATATGACTCAGCACGGGCAGCCAATTAGTGGGAGTGAACTTTAGCGTTCCCGAGATGATTCGCATTGTGCGGTTTAGTTCCACATCCACTTTCTTGATGTCAGCACTATTAAGCCATGCTGGCGAGCAGTACTCTGCAGCGGAATATACTAGCCCCAAGGCAGGGCAGCGTACAGTAGAAGCTGTGGAACCCCATATGGTACCACAGAGTTTCTGAATGATGTTATTTCTCGTTCGAATTTTAGCAGCTGTATTTGTGAGATGTTATTTGTAGGTCAGGGTTCTGTCGAGGGTTACCTCTAGCTAATTTGGAGTTTTATTGAAGGTACAGTGTTGTTATCGAGGCATACCTTAAGTTCTTTGTTGGCTAGTGTATTATTAAGGTGAAAACTCGAGGTCTCTGTTTTAGTTGAGCTGGGTTGGAGCCTCCATTTACGAAAATAATTTCCTAGAATTACTAAGTCCCTAGTCAGTACTTCCTCACTGGCTACCATGCTCTTGTCTTGTGTGGCTATCGCCCAGTGGTCGGCATATCCAAACTTTTTTGATGTAGTCGCAGGCATATCCGCAATATATAGGTTGAAAAGTAGTGGGGCTAGCACTGAGGCTTGTGGGAGACCGTTATTGAGCTTCATTTGCCTGCTTTGGTTGTTGCCCAAACAGTGGCGTAGCTACCGGGTGGGCATGGGGGGGCAATGCCCCACGGCGCCAAGAGAAATTAGGCGCCGGCGCGGCGCCGCTCCGAATTTATAAATATGCTAATGCTAACAATGCTCATGAGCTTTACCGAGTTTTTAAATTAATTACATTATAATACAATCAAAGATCAAAGAACAAAATATGTATTCAACTTTTTATCCAACCAATACATTTTGTGTCACGGTATGTATTATTTATTCTACGTGAAATGAAAAAGAAATATCCCTGCGCGGGGGCATTTGGTGCATGCAAATTTGTAAAAAAGCTGCGTAAAGCCTAGTTCTCAGAGCTTCGACTGTCGCCCGCGACAATCCCCACTCCTTGCCTTTTGAAAGTCGAGCGACAGCTGTCACGTCACGATGATGTCAACCATCTGTCATTTTACACAATATCTCCAATGAAAATTAAGTGATGTTGATTCAAACCAACTGCAGCGACAACAAACCGGCGACACTGTGGAGGGGGTTAGGGGTTCTGACGTTCCTTGTCTCCTATTGGCCAGAGAGAGTGTAGCTGGCCACAGTCGAAGCTCTGAGAACTAGACTTAAGGCGGCATGCGACTTCAAAGACAAAAAAAAATTGTGTGTGCTTAAGACCACACAATAGAAGCGAAAACTTTAAAAAGCGGGGTCATCGTTTGTCAGAATTTCGATCCGAGCCTTCGTTGCAGTGATACGGGCGAAAAACGGGTTTTCCCCCAAAATCCTCCCTTAAATTAGAGCCCCGGTCTCCCCTGTAAGGTCTAAGGTGCCCCCCCCCATGAGGCGCCCCTACCATAAAAATTTCAACTCATACCTCTTTCCGTTCTCCTGATATCAATTATTTAAGTTTTTCCTTCTCCCCCCTCCCTTGGCCAAACGGTGGGGGGAGGGAGGGGGACGAGATCCCGTTTACGTCTAGGAACTTCTTTTTACCACGGCTAGCTGCATCCCCTGAAAATTTCAGCCCTCTATACCTATACGGGAACATGCCATACATATTCAAGCGTGACGCGTGATGGTTTTACTGAATTCAATGTCCAGGAAAAACCGCAAAATGCGCCTAAAGAAGTTTTCACTTCAAAAATTCCGGTAATCTCGGTCGTAAAAAAGTATGTGTTTTTTGGAGTTTCTTACTTAAGAAGTACCATTAGCCAGACAAGGCTAAATATCCTAGCAATTATAAGCATAGAAAAAGAATTTGCCAAAAAATGAATTTTGATCAAATAATCGATCAATTTCCGTCGATTAAAAACCGAAGAAAGACTCTGTAATGTTTAAATACGTTTGCAGATTTTTAGTTTACGTTTAAATTTAAATATGTATGTACCTGCTGGTTGGTTGCCGTTTTCGTCCAGGATCTTCTGTTTACCCCGGCTACATCCCCTGAAAATTTCAGCCCTCTACCTATACGGGAACATGCCATACATATACGAGCGTGATGGCTCCGAGCGTGACGCGTGACGGTTTTACTGAATTCAATACCCAGGAAAAAACGCAAAACGCGCCTAAAGAAGTTTTCACTTCAAAAATATACGTTTAATATTATGATGTATTATTTTTTGACTAAATTGCGTATTACACAAAATATAGGTTTGTTTTAGGCGCCAGCAGATAGGTTTGCCCCCCGGCGCCGACATTTCTAGCTACGCCACTGTGCCCAAAGTAACTTGAAAAGGTCTGTTAGTGAGCATTTGATCTATGAGATTAGCTGTTTTTAGACAGAGTATGATTTGGGGGAATTTAAAGATTAGTCCTTGCCTCCATACAGTATCGTATGCTGCAGTTAAGTCGACAAACACTACCGATGTTTTTAGTTTTCTTTGGAAGCCGGCCTAATTTGTGAAATTTGTACAGACGTTTAAGTTGTAGGTACGTACCACTTAAGAAGTTGACTGTGTCGGTTTACCTACCTAGGCTGTGTCATTTTACTCATCTGGGTGGGTAAAATAAACTTTTTGTGTTTTTTTTGCTGTGCTTTAAGCTTTTAAAATATGGTTAGTATTTTATTACTTTTAAATACAGACGTAGAATTGCTTAAAAAACATATTTTTTAAATAAAAAAATCACTTTAAATAAAACCTATGTCATTTTGTATACCCTTCCCCTATGTATGGTTAATGTTTGTGAGTAGGTCTATTATATCCGTGACGTCATTAGGTGAGGGAATCTCTAACGGCGGGAAACAGCAGTAATACATAAAGTCAGCTGCTATTGCGTCATAGATCCAAATGCAGTGAGTAACCAACGGTCCTAATAGAAATAATAGAATACTAGAATCGCGAAATATCGATTGGCGGCTAACAAAAGACTAGAGATGTTCTTGCATATCGACCACTATTCCGCGAAGAATCATGTATGTACCATACTTCTTGTTGAAATATATAAATTTGTCTTGCTTATAATCTACAAATATACCATAAGAAAGCGAACTTAAATTTTGGAATTCTCGATATACAGGGTGGAATTCTTAAATTGAAACAATAATTGTATTATAAATACGTAAAAAGCTTTCTTTACCATTGAAAGTTAGAATAACATTCGAAATATTCAATAAATAATTCATAATATACGAAATAATTTTCAAGATATTCATTATTTGCTTACCTTAGCATTACAACAAATAAACACGGTCGCCGGCAAGAGTAACGTAAACCCTGTATAGGCAGCGGCGTACCAGATTGCACCGTTTCCTTTCTTAAAGTCAGGAGCGCACGCACCTAAGCCAGGTAGGTACTTATAAGGTGCTGCACCGAACAATGGCGGAATTGCTAAAAGGAATGCATTTACCCATCCTATGAATAATCCTACGAGTACCTGGAAGAATTTGGGAATATAGATTGCTTAAAAAATAGCCTCTTAAGCTCGTCTGACACGATACAAGATTTTATAGAAATTCTGCCTGTATAATTTTCCGTAAAAATTGCAACATGTCATATGGATATTGCAATAAAAATTACAAGTAGAAATAGCAGCAATTTTTGACACAAAATAACTGAGAAGATATTCTAAATTTCTTGTAAGATCTACGTGTAGAAATGCGCACTGGATATGACTAGACACCGCCCATGCGTAATAAGCAACGGAGAGGGTAAGTACTCAAGGGACAACTAGCATAACATTTTTAACGCGCATTTTGGTGATTTTTGTCCTTTGATAATAACGTTTAAAGACGAAATTTGTGTCTTAATAAAATATTACGAAATACCCTTATTTGTGGGCTCACAGTGTAAGAAGAAGGACGCGAAAACTGCAGCCCCATTAGCCATAAAAATGCCATTAAAGCGGTAAAAGTGGATGTACATTTAAGAGGGCGCGTCCTTTCTTTCTCCTGCTCAATCATTTTCTACATCATATATTTTTACTTTATTTTTTAATACAATAAGTATAATTGTAGCTAAATTTAAAAAGGTGGCAGCCAAACAAGTATTTCTAAAATCCATTTTGTACCTATTTCTTTATTATTTCAAAGAAAAGAAGGGGCGCATTTTACACACTTTCAGCAAACTAGCATTTCAAAAGGAAAAATCTGAAATAATTACAGTCAAGTAAAAATACTTGAGATTTTTAATGTAATTTTTAGCATCAATTTCTGTCTGCTATTGCATCATGTCAAATGAGCTCTAGAGGATAGTTTCATTAAGGACTGAAATAGCTGCGGTAGCTCGAGGATCATTTTCAAACACGGACAAATTTTAAATTGTGCCTACCTACCTTTCTAGTACTGACAATATGAGTATAGTGTAGCGGTGCAGCGATAGCGTAATAACGATCGCAGTTGAGGCCACTTATAGTCCAAAGCGCCAACGGGTGCAGAAGGGTAAAGAAAAATCCGTTCACGACACAAGAAGCACCTGCACTTGCCCATTCTGTTTCTGAAAATTACAAAGTATGTAATAAAATTAAAGCCTGTTATCAATTTAACAAAAAAATTGCACAAGGTGAAAATGACTTATAAACGCTTGA
Source organism: Pissodes strobi (assembly GCA_016904865.1). NCBI lineage: Eukaryota > Metazoa > Arthropoda > Insecta > Coleoptera > Curculionidae > Pissodes > Pissodes strobi. The sequence goes on from MU182124.1 coordinate 509,351, forward strand.
ATTTTCCCACGAATATTAGAGGAGCAATATGGATGGTTTGTTTGCGACCCTCCATATCCAGATCTGTTTACTGCGAATATACCCATCTCATGGTAACATTGATAAGGACATAATTACCACGGATACGACAGTTATCTTCCTGATAAAATTACCAAAATATTATTCGTGGTTCCACTCGTGCATAGTTTAGTTCGATTTGTTTCTGTACGGATATTATCTCGTTATCATGTGTATAAATCGGGAACCGAGCCCAAGCCAAAAATAGTATATTAGGTCGATCTTATCAGTTGAATGACATCTGCCTGCATGTGCGTGAAACATTTTTAGGAACATCTATTTATAGATGGAAATCGATAGGAAAACAAATTAGCATTTAGTTTTCCTTAAAATCACGGAGCAAAGTTCCGGGTTTGTGTATGTAAATAAATAAATCATTTCCCCTTTGAAACTGTTGAGCAGGTTTGGCTATAACATACTACATATAAGGGCTAGGACAAATAATATTGTCTAAGAGACAGAATAAAAGTATAGAATTCTCTTATCACGCTGCTAGTAAAATTACATAATATTTAATGTATTGCGAGCTGCAACTTTAAACGGACCTTTGTTAACAACCTAATCCAACATCTTTAAGGATTTGTGGCAATTAATGTGACCTTAAAAATGCTTCGTGAGGATGGGATGGGACCGATAATATCAAATAATCGAAAGTATTCATTGCATATTGAAGTTACCCTAAACCTATTGTTTCACTTTTAGAGTATGATACAAATGCAGATCAATCAGGGCAAAGCTTACCTGAGTAATTGATACACAACTATAATTGTATCTTGTAACGTTGCAAATGCTACTAAATACAGTATTGGGGTTTTCTCCTTTTACTGGTCGTCTTGTGTTATCGATACTCTCGCTACCTTATTTCTCGCGACCTTACTCCCGGTGTTCGAATCTACTCGATGGCTACTTCCGTTTAGTACGCCAGTTGACAGATGTGGTATCGATACTCTCGACGCTACGCTGGACGCTCCACGCGTTCAGACAGAGAAAAGCGACCAATTTTGTGGTTATTTTTGACCATCCGGTCTAAATACCGTCTGCTTTCAAAGTGGAATTATTCGGCAAAAATACTGCCCAGTTTAGTTTCCGGAATTATCGGCCATGTCGTTTAATACCTATATTTGACCACTAGTGTGATTACCCTTCCTAGGAAAAAAGGTTTGTTACATATTAGTGTGTCTATCTTAAAAAGTGAAAATTCTTTATAATTTAATTAGGGATGTGGGGCAAGAGACTTTTCGCTATCTTCTGTGGAACAGGAAACTTTCCGCTACCTCCCGTAAGTCCTTCTATAAAATGGAATTCCTTCTGTGAGGTAGAATTTCACGCTGACCTAGCTATAATCCCGCCGTCAGTTAGCCGTACCGAGGCCTTTCTTTTGTCAGGGTGACACAACCAGAAACAAGTAAACTTGATTTTAAGTTATTTAAGTGCCTTAATTATCGCATATCTCTTACCACTAAATATCATTTTAATTAATCCCGCTGTTAATCAAATGGCTGTAGGTCATTTGCTTTGATTACCGCATATTTCTTACCTCTATATATAATTTTAATTAACGAATATATAATCAAATGGCTGTAGGTCATTTGCCTTGATTACCGTATATCCTTCTTACCGCTATATATCATTTTAATTAACGAATATTTAATCAAATGATTGTAGGTCATTTGCTGTTTATATCGTGTAGGCTCCTTATTTCTTGTTTTCGTGTACAGATAATTACAGTTTTAGTTTTATTAACTTACTAATAAGTGACCTTAGGTCTAGCATTATCTCATATCAAATCCGTTCTCGTTATTACCATAGTTTGGTTTTGAAATGCCTAAAATCTTTAATATCGTATCGAATATCGTCTTAAATATCGAATATCTAACAATACGACTATAATTAGTTGTATCCTTTTTGTACTTCGTATATTTAAATGTTATGCTATTACGGTAAGTGACATAAACACTAGCCGCAATTTGTCTTATTCACTTGCTGATAACTGACTAGTTCAAATATTTTATTAACATACCGATCCATTCTCTCTAATATCATAATTTAATTTAGTAATTCTAGAAGGCAGTGATTTTTTGTAGCTTATATTATGAAAATCAATTGATTAATTTTTTCTTACTGTAATTTTATTAATTACTTTACTCACTTTTACAGTAATGAGTTTTATCGAATATACCTTTACTTGGTTGTCGGTCATTTCTTATCATATATCATATCTACTGACCTTATAGTTATCGTAATGGAGTCATTGAAATTAGGCAATTTACTATCATCAACTTTCCTTAATACGATATAGTATTACTTTAATTGATCAATGTCTCGATAATGACTTCGTGATTATCTGATTTACTTGTGTATTATATCTACCGACTTGAACCATAAGCTTTTACTATAATCAGCTGTTCACCTCACAGCAGTGAACGAGTGTTTATGTAGCTGCCATTTGTAATTTTAAGTTTTCTCTGTTGAACCTAATCGAACTGAGCTCATTTCATTTTATTTTATCCATTTACATCATTGGTTACTTCATTGGTTTTTTGTGTCTACTGACTTCTGATCAATATGATGATATTACCGCTACCATGCGTATAATTTAGATTCATTTTATTTAATGATTATTTCATTTATACCTGCATATATTTACCGGCTAGGTATATCTGTACTTTTTTACGGATATTTTATTAATTTGGTATAAAGCTGGTTTAGTAAAATACTTCCTTTATAGTGTCTTGTGATTGATTGCATTTTATCAAACCTTTAAGAATTCAAGGTTTAGTAGGGGTTATTGTGAAATAGGTAGTGGCAATATTAATTTTATAAGACCTAGATTAGAACTTAGTAGTTTATTTTGTTCGATTTACTATTTTGATAGCATAGGTGAAATACCTTATAAGAGAATCTTCTCACTAGTTTAACTTCAAACTAAGTGCCGCATAAGTGTAAGTACGCGTGTAAGTTTTTCATATTTTAATAAATAGTTATTTGGAATCCCGCTGTTTATTTTGGCAAGTTAGTAGGTGCTTTTCTTTCACCTACACCCACTGCACTTGGTGTACGCCAGTGTAGCTCCACCAAATAATCGTGCAACAGCGAAAGAAAAAGCCATCTCACCGTTGTTATCGCAAAGTATTATTGCCTGTTTCATGAATTTCTTACAAAATTGTCCTGGGCATTGGGCAGCAACAGCTTAACAAAATTGTAGGTTAAGTTTTGATTTGTTTACTATTTTCCGCCAGTTCGCCATTGCCCCACCATCCTGCACCAACTTACACCAACAAAATAGTCGGTGGAGAAAGTGCTGCACTAAATGGCACTCAGTGCAAGTGCACCGGAGAAAGAACAAGGGTTGGTGCAAAAGGTGTACTTTTAGTGCAGGTGAAAGAAGAACACCTATTATCAACTGTACCGTTCCTTATTAAATACCTTTAATTTCTAAATCTGTTGATAGTCATATACAGGGTATTTTTGTAAATTTTACACCCTATTTTCAAGGATCAACAATCATTGATAAATTTCTTGGAAATTTTTTTTTGTTGCGTCCTGCCCTAACTGCCAACTCTTCGACCCATGCCTTTAAAAAAATTGATTCCAAGCAACTAACAAGTAACATTACATATTTGACACCCAAAGCTTAAGACTGGTTACAACGTATTGCAAATGTTATCACATTGTGAATAAAGAACATAAAAAAACCTGTTTTTATAATATTAATCTCGCTTTGTTAAAATTTTCTGTCCCCGCGCGTATAAATTCCTCAATAGGTTTATGGAATGGTTTTGGATTTTTTACTATAATACCACACAAATTTTGATAGGCAAATTCAACAGATTTCATTAATAAATTTAATAAAATCTCGTTAGTTACTTCATTGCTCGCCAAACCATTTAGAGGAGTTGCTCAAGATAAATCATTTTGATATAAGCGTTACTCCACGAATACTCGTCTAGACTTTGCATGGATCAACTCTATTTCTAGTCCAATAATAAATATTGTGAAGAACATAAAGAGACGCCGATGAGTTATTGTCTCTCGCTGTTCCTAGTAAATATTTCTATAGACAGATTTGAATCACAAATTATATAACAGCTCATGTACTTCTGAAGGGGTTAATATAATATGCATTTATTTGGTTTGAAGTTTTGCGATTTGTCATACAAAAATTGTCAATAAAACGAATTTTAAAAAAATAATATATATTCTGGAATTTGACATGAAATAGGTATAAAATACCTGTATACTAATCGTTTTGTTTTAAGTGATTAACACGAATTGACCATTTTTTACCCTTTACTGTATATTTTTTTCTCTGAACAACAAACGCTCGGGGTTAGTTTGATTTAATTAATAGAATCTTGGTAGGACAAAATTGCAAGATATAACGATTATGACAAACACTTAATAGATATAGATAAGTCAATAAACCAACATATAAAGTTTTGCGTCAAAATGTCAAAACATCTGAGCACTCCAAGGTTTTGTGAGCACTCAACGTATGTTACGTTACGTTAACTATGTGAGCAGCGTCCGTCAAGATCCATGATTACAGCGAACCCAAACCAACCCTAAACTGAAACATTTATTACTACTATTCTAATTTACCTTCCAAATCAAATTCGACTAATATCCTTTATATTTATTTTTTAATTAATTTAATTAACATTTTTTTTTTGAATTGCAACATTACATAACAGATGCTTTATTGTCAAAAAAATTTCCAATTTGTAGACAAAGCTAGAGCTAGAGTACAAAACATATAAAAACACAAATAGAAACATACAATAATAAAAGAAAAGATAAACCTAACTATACAAAGCATTATACAATTGTGCAAATTGGGCGTGGTCAAAATATTATAAAAAATATATTAAATATCAAAATATTTAACATCAAATCCTAAACGCTAAACACCAAATATTATACATTAAACATGATATCATTAAACCAGTATGTAAGATGCTCAAAATTAAGTATTAATTAAAAAAGTCAGTGACTGCTTATAAAGTTCTCTCCAGCAAGTATAATCTCAAAGATCTGCGAAATGCGGGAAAAGATGTTATTGACTTCAGTTCAAATGGCAGATAATTGTGCATTTTTTTTGCATTGTACAATATAGAGCTTGTAACTAACTCTGAGCAGATAAAGATCATTCTCCGTATTCCTAAGTGGATAGTTGTGAGATGGCCTACCTGGAATGGCAGATATGTGCTTGCGGATGAGTTAAGACTTTAAATATTTTAAAGAAATCCTTGCAGTGAGTTCTACTGTTTAGTCCCAGTGGATATCGAACAGCTCTCTTTTGTAGTTTGAAAATACGCTGAAATTGAGCCGCACAACAGGTACCCCAAAATGGTAGTTTGTATCGGAGGTGCGACTCAAAAAGGGCATAATAGACTGTTCTAGCAGTTAACACGTTAAGCTCCCTGGAAACAGGTCTTAGCGCAAAACAGGTAGAACTTAATTTTTTTAATGAGGCATCGAGGTGCAAGTCCCACCTCACACAAGCCCCAAGAATTTCGCAGATTCAACGTGTTATGATTGCAACGTACTTTTTTTGATATGACAAAACTTTAGTTTTAGAAACGTTGAGGTACAGGAGATTAGAATCGCACCATGATTTAATGGTGATTAAGTCACTAGATACAGTTCTACGAAACGCCGTAATATACGGGTTGCTCCAAGTGAAGTAGTATCGTCTGCAAAGAGACAAACTTTACCGCTAATGTCCAGACAAGCAATGTCGTTGATATACAGCAGAAACATAATGGGGCCTAGTACTGAATCCTGTGGTACTCTACAATCTATTGCTGCAAGAAGACATCGACGTATCAACCCTCACAAGTTGACTTCTGTTATTAAGATACGACTTAAACCATTCGAGAGGCATTCCTCTGAATCCATAGTACTGCAATTTGTTAATTAAGATATTACACAATCGAAAGCTTTAGATAAATCCCAATAAATTGTTCCTATAGAGTGATGGTTATTAAGGCTGGAGTATACATAATCAAAGGAAAAACATGGCAAAAAGAAGACTTTTTTAAACTAATCTTTCAACGATCTTTGATAATGTGGGAAGGAGTGCTATTGGGCAATAGCTCTCCTCCTTTATGCAAAGGAATAATTATCGCAGTTTGGGAAAACCGCATTTTGGAATGACTTGTTAATTAAAGTATTAGTATTAAAGATGGTTTAATGTGCATTCCGGCAGGTTTGAAAACTTTTTCAGAGTAAGCCCATCAGTCCCAGCTGAGGATTTGTTTTTAATGCCTTTAATTGTACTGCGGAGCTCAGCAAATGCTACAGGCGTAAAGAAGAAACTGTGTAAATTCACATTAGCATTAAAGAGATATGAAAGTGGATCATGAGAAGGAGTTATAGTGTTAATTAAATCTTTAACCACATTTACAAAGTAATTGTGTAGGTTTTCAGGTGAATTAGCGATAGTGCCAGACGAAGAAGTCTTATTCCTTAAGTCATTCACAATAGACCATGATTCTTCAACAACGTTACCGGATTTAAGCAGCCTCTCATTATAATAAATGTCCTGGACAGTTTTATGTAAAGTTTCACGTAATCATGGAAGAAGACGCTGTCCAAGTATTTTTTTAGGTGAGAAAATGAACGCATGTTCTTTGCAGATGTGCGTAAGCCTTTAGCTGACCAGGGTTTATGTTGTTTAATTTGGATAGGCCTAAGCGAAAAGGATTTGAACGCCAGAGGTGATAATTTTTTTTATAAACCTAGAAAATTCGGTATCGACATCATCAGAGAGAACAAACCGAAAAAAATACGGCATAATTTGCGGGAAGCAATTTTGTATTTGGATTTTACCGAAAATTCTGTTAATACTGCCTCATGATCAGAGAAACCCGAGTTAAGGACAGCACGGTCAACGAATTTTGGATCAAAAGATGACACGACATAGTCTATAGTACTAGAACTAGTTTTAGTTATTCTAGTCGGTGAGTTAATATGCATGATTATACCAATAGAGTCGAAAATGGACCGAAGGGATTCTTGAGCAGCAACATTCGAGGAAAACTCAACATTAAGGTCGTCACACAAAATTAATTTGCTTCTTAAAGGCAGGGACTCAAGCAAGCTCAGTAATCTCTGACTGAATATATGCATGTTAGCGTTAGGTGTTCTGTAAATACAAACAAGATAGAGGCCGTAAGCATTATGATAGAAGACGGAAAACTCAAATACTTTCTCACACAATAAATTATAGAACTTAGTCACTGCCAAAAAGTCGTTGTTAGTAGACATCATCATAGTATCTCCATGAGATAAATTACTTCTATTAAATCTAGTTACTCTACTATATTTTTTGACAAACATCAATATTTAACCAATGTTCAGTTATGGCAATGATTTCTGGAAAATTAAGCTCCTCTAATAATAAAAGTAATTCATCTGTTTTGTGTCTTAAGGATTGAATATTGATAAGAAAAACACTAAGCTTGCCATCATCCAATTTTTTAGAGGGTGCTTGAGCGCCTGTTCGCGTCAATCTACCTAAAAATTCCCCCGTCCAATCGGAGATCCAGTAGCAAAATAATTGCTATGCCTTTCCCTAACCTTCTGAAGGTGTTGAAGTCTCTCTGATAAAAAGAAAGAACCGAATGCAGAGAGATCCGTTTCAACCTCAGCAGAACCAATACCGTAGGCGTCGTGGGAGCGATAATATAACTTACGCAAGGAGTCCACGTCACCAGGAAGTTCCTCCGAAGCTAGAGCTAATTTGATGCTGGTGCTGGTGTGCCCTTTAAAACACACACTGGAGGGTTGGTCATGGAGATGGGCAAGGAACAGCCGAAGAGCCTTTAATATGGAGAGGTCCCTCAGTCTAGCCAGAACCTAACGTCCATTAGCCTATATGCGAATCTCGCGTCAGCCGCACTATAGGTGGAGTCATCGGTTTCATAACAGCCTCCAAATTCGCTCACGCAAGAAACTTACTGTACAGTCAGAGCGTGGTGGTATGCCTCGGCCGTCCAAAGTGCATGATACAGAATGTTAATAGCCAGTGGACAAAGTACTTGCTGCAGGCGGCGATACCTTTAAGGGTGTTAAAGATGAATTGGCAGTGACTATTTCAGTAACCGGCGGCCACATACTTATGTCCTAAAGCTGCTTTAGGTGGCTTTTTTTTCTACACTTCTTCTTCTTCATAAACCGTAGTTTCTCCACTGCTGGAGATAGGTCTCTTCAAGTCTCTTCCAGATATCTCTATCCTGCGCTTTCTGTGTCCAGTTTCTTCCCATTGCGGTTTTAATATCGTCAGCCCATCTCTTCATTGGCCTACCCAATTTTCGTTTATTTTCCCAGGGTCTCCATTTCAATACTCTAGATGTCCATCTATTGCTATCCATCCTGGCCACGTGTCCTGCCCATTGCCACTTCGATCTGGCTATTCTCTCCGCTATATTCGTTATTCTGGTTCTTCTTCTAATCTCTTCGTTCCTCATATGATCTCTCAAACTGACCCCCAGCATTTGTCTTTCCATAGCTCGCTGCGTGCATTGCAGGCCATGTACGCTGTTTTTTGTGAGGCTCATTGTTTCCAGCCCGTATGTATTTACTGGAAGTATGCAGCTATCGTACACTTTCCTTTTTAGGTTCATAGGGACATCCATGTTCTTGAGTATAAATCCTAGTTTTTTAAATGCAGCCCAACTTTGACCTATTCTTCGCGGTATTTCTGCTTTTTGATTTTCTTTATCAATTTTGAGTTTATGCCCTAAGTATATATACTCGTCTACATTTTCGATCTCTTTCCCTCCGATTGAAAGTTGAATGTTTTGCGTGCTGAAAATTTTTGTTTTTGTGATGTTGACCTCGAGTCCTATTTTTTGAGAGGCATGGTGTAGTTGTTTGATCATAGTCTTCAGTTCCGCTGGGTCTTCACTTATTAGAACCACGTCGTCCGCAAAACTCAGGTGGTGGAGATATTCGCCGTCAATTCTAATTCCGTTCCCTTCCCGGTTTAGACCCTTGAACACGTCTTCTAACGCCAGCGTAAATAATTTGGGTGAGATGGTACCGCCTTGTCTTACTCCTTTTTTTTACTTTTATTTCTTCCGTTTTCAGGTCTTCATCTAATTTAACTACTATTGCTGATGTTTCGTATATAGATTTGAGGAGTCCTGTATATATCTCGAGTCTACGCTGGTGTTATCTAAGGAATGCATAATTGCCCATTGTTCCACTGAGTCGAAAGCTTTCTTGTAGTCGACAAACGCTAAGTGGATATTGATGTTGTATTTGTTTGCCTTTTCAATCAGTAAACGAAGAGTTTGTATATGGTCGGTCGTGCTGTAGCCTTTGCGGAAGCCAGCCTGCTCCACTGGCTGGTAGGAGTCTACTTTATTAGTTAGACGGCTTGTTATAATCTTAGTGAGGAGCTTGTATAAGTGCGAGAGTAGGCTTATTGGTCTGTAGTTCTCAAGATCAGCTTGGTCACCCTTTTTAAAGAGAAGGATTACCTCGCTTCTTTGCCAATGTTTGGGTACCCTTTGTTCTTCGATGCACTTATTAAGTAGAGTTCTTATTGCTTCCCAAAGCTCGCTCCCTGCTATTTTTAAGATTTCAGTAGTTATTCCGTCTTCCCCTGGACATTTTTTGTTTTCATTTGATATCAGGCCATTTCTAGTTCGTTTTGATTTATTTCTGGAATTTCCTCGGAGCCTATGTTTAGAATTTGTCTTTTTTCTTTGATTGGGTTTGGAAGGGTGGTCGAGTAGAGGTCTGTATAAAATTATTCTACTACTTTCGCTATATCTTCTTTTTCTGTGGCAAGATTGCCCGATTTGTCTTTCAGTTTTATTATTTTTGCCTTCCCTTGTGACAATTTGGATCTTAGTACCTTCATACTTCTATTTTCTTCTATGGTGTTGTTTATTAATTCCGTATTATATTTTCTTACATCCTTTCTGGTATCTTTTTTTATTATATTATATTCTGCACACCAATCTTGAAATCGGAGTGTGAATAGTCCTTATACTTCAGTATTGTAAAGCATCGGATAAAGTCAGTAGTTCCAAGTTTTTCTTTGGCGTCGTGTGCAAGCTGGTTTGCTGTATAAGGAGGTGGGATCTTGGACACTACCACATAATGCCAGTCTTCTTTTATGGGAGATATGTGAGCTGTGGAATCAATGACTTTAGGAGAAGTAATAACCACTGTGTCATGGTTATCTGTATGGTTGGTCTGAGTCGAAATCGATTTTTTTGTTTTGGTGGGTTACTCCTAATAATTGGCTTATCTCTGGCAGCCAACTTTTCTATCGTGTGTGCCATTTGATTTACACTTTTTCGCATATCGCTCATTTCCTTCAATAACTCTTCCTTTGATGAGTCGTGAATCTGAACTTCGATGATTTTAGATAAAACTCAATGGCAGCTGAACAATACAACTTACTTGATTGACTGCTAACTGACCCGAAAATTCTGGCAAAATCACGAAAGGTTGTTAAATACTCAAAACAATGCCGTTCTGGAATCACCAATCGTGCCTAATGCAGTCACCAGCCTTAAATTCTTACGATGTCCCTATGATATTAATAATTAAATCACGAAAGTCTGTTAAATCCTCAAAACAATACCATGCTTGAATCACCAATCGCGCCAAATACGTTAACCATCCTTAAATTCTTAAGATATCGTCTATGATATTAACAATCATAGGCAAGGTTTTTATTTGATGTTATACCAGCCACCAGCAATTTTTTCGATATTGTTCGCCCTCGATATTTATTATTCAGACTTTTCATAATTAAAATGGTTAACGCAGGATTTTTATCCGTTTTGATTTGTTTCCTGTTTTGTGCCAACCTTTATCTTTTTTGGTATTCAGCGAGAGCACTACGGGTTCGGGGTTAATATTTAGAATGAAAATGAATTGATATTGATGTTATAAAAAACATTGGAACAAAAGAACGCCATCCAGTTTATTATCAAATTTGAAAATCAGATACTAATGAACCTGGATTGTTGCAGTCAGAATACATTTTTTTAGTATTGGTCGTCATTACATATGGATGGCTATGTTATGTTAAAGCCTACGTATTCGAGTAAATTGTAGCAGCAGCATGTTTTTTTCTTGTCTAAAGGCGAATAAGAATATAAATACAAAAATTTGGTTAATTAGAAAACCAATATCTATCTTATACTTATTACTTTTAAACAGGATTTAAATATTATGTTTTACACATTTATGATATATTTTTAATCCTTCTCACATGACGTTAATCAATTTTGTATAAAATTTATATTATATATAACTTCATACCTTTTATGCCTGGTAAACAGAAGATTAGGAACAGAATGCCAATAAGAATGTTCACTGTGCCAAGATGAAATAGTAAAATGTTATTGGCAGAATTTACCTGAAAGAAAAAATAAACAGTGTCATAAAAAATGCTATATTTATAGAAGGCGTACTGTATTGTAATATCCCTAGTGATTAATATTAGAACAATTTGCAGTTCCATTTGATTAATGGACACAGAGCGGTAAACCCCCTCTTCCAAATGTCCATATTTATAACATAAACATATAAGCAAATGTACCGTTGATTCATTATTTTTGTGCTTTAGCCGCAGTAATTAGTCGTCGTTAACGGTCGTTAGTATTGGGTGATTTCTTTTTGTGACTCCTTGTAATATAGTAATTGTTTTAAAAACAAGGTTCACTGAATTGAAACTCAATTTACTGACCCATGTTATGATAATTAAATCTCAATATACATAGGATCGAAATATTTCAGAAACAAATTTAATTTATTTCACATCAATTTCTTTATAATCTAAGTAATTTAAAAATATCCCAAATGCTAGCAGATGTATACTTTCTGTTATTGTGGTGACAATTCAAAATGGAAAAGAACAAGCACTTAGAATGAGAATTTAATAAATATTACAAATTATTCTATCCCACAAATAAATAAATTTAAACCACTAAATGTACCACCGTCCTAATCGGATTGTGGTACATTTAGCGAGATCAGAAATAGGTATTCTAAATTACAAATATTATCAAGAACCATAGTTTCCGTTATCGTGGGGTTACGAAACATCATCTTCATAAAACAATGATATCGATATATAGGAATTGCTAAAAATACATCACATAAAAATATAAATTGAATAAAACTAAAAAATGGAAAGTTAATAAATCCAGCTAGAAGGAGATTAAATTTTCAATGCTGTGTCAATACTTCTTCCTAACGTACACACTGAGCGAAAATTCATTTGATTTGACGCCGCCATAACAGAAATCTCAATGGAAAATATCAGTGGCGTAACTATATATTTTGGCCCTATTTTTAACACTAATATTTTTAGAAGATATGATATTTTACATTGATTGTAAGTTATCTGATTCATTTAATAGTTAATCATAGTTATCCTTAAATATATTATTGGTCGATGTTACTCACGCCGCTGGAGAACATTACGAGCTGCCACACTCCTTTTTTAACTAGAGCCCGATCCAATGACATTTCGATAACCTGACCTTTTGGATACAAGAAGGTCGTGCTCTTAATCTTGACTGTGCATGCTTTAAACCCTCTTCATATTGGTAGAACGCTGTTGAAGATCATTAGGTTTGCAGGTATCCAAGGTCAAAAGCAGTAGCTTCATATAACTTTCAAATACTCACAAGGTTACTTCAGAGTGGGTAGGGCGACTAGTTCAAGGCTATCTTGAAAAAAGGAGAAAGAGAGCCGTCTTAGTCGTAAATACTCTACTGACCTTTATATTAGCTGCCTATTATAAAGCTTCATTCAGAGTAGTAGCGGTTTGCTTCGAGTCGCTTGGGCGTCGCGTTGATAATTAAACCATTCATGCGCTCGTGCACAGGTCGATGTTTAGCGACCATAATGCGTTGACGTTTGAAACAAATAATTGTCGCATCGAATTTGAAATAAAGCGTAGCAACATGGAAGAAGATAGTGCGGAAATTTCAATTACATAAATACATATATGGATTATTATAAGATCGGCTTTATACCAAAGTGCGCAAATATTCGGAATCACAAGTGAACATTATTTACTTTTGCAAAATAAAATCAGGCTAGGAAAACCAAAATACCAGGAAACAATTGTAGCGTTGTAAATGCTACCAAATCCAGAAATATAGTTTCTTCTCCTTCACTGCTAGATTTATGTGGTTGATATTGTCAAAGAGGATTCTTTGGAAGCTTCCCATCACGTGTCGCAGAGTATATTAATTTGCTTACGGTTATCCTCTTTGCGCTTTCAGGTTGCGTAGCTCAGATGGTGATGTATAGAATAATGACTCGCTAACTTCGAAACAAATGTACGTATATTGATGCCCAGGTTTAGTATAAATTTACGTATGTACCTACCTATGTTGATAAACATGTTCAAATATAATTTACAAGAAGAGCGTGAAGCGTATGACCATTCGGTTCTCTTGAAGCAGTTTGAGGTTCCCTTGAAAGTACTTTTAGTTGATGTTGGATTTTAAGAGATCTAATTCGATTAATTAATATTTATTTGTTTTACTTTTTCACTGATGTAACTTAGAGAGGTGTGAACTTTATACCAGTAAGCGTTTGCCATTGAGATAATACGAACTTGACCAATACTGAAGGGCTTGAACCTGTTACCACTAAGTGTTTGCCATTGAAGTATTACGAACTGGATGACCAAGTTGTCGTTTGCTCGGTTTTCTCCCTCTTTTATACTAAAATTAGTTGAAAGTTTATTGATTGTTTTTAAAACATGTTTAGATAATAAGAGTAATAATTATCTTTCAAGATTAAATATCAAGTTCAAACTTTAGACTCTTTTTTTTGTGAATAAGACTACTAGTTTACACATGCCCTCTGCCTTCATGCATTGGTTCCCAATGCAAAAACATCTTTTACCGTTAAAAAGTTCAAAAAGAAAAGAATCTCCCTAATCAATAAAGATTTGTTAGCAACTGTCAAAAAACACTCTGTTATACTAGAGACGATCAAAAACTCATTTTTGATGAGTATGTCTAAAACAGGGGAACTACCCTAAATATTAACGAGTGGTCCTCAATATTCAAATAGTCATATCGTTCCGTACATAATTACATTTAAGTTATATTTTGAGCACTTTAAACTTGGTTCCGGCTTATGGCTTAGTTTGATCCTGGATTCCAGCCAATGGTTATCCACCTTCATCTCTACTTAATTCAGAATCTTTGTTGTGGGTCTCCATTTGGTTGCTGTTTGTATAAGAGTTCCATCTGACCGAATTGTAAACCGACATAGAATAGTGCTCCATGTACATGTAAAAATATAAACAAAATACGAGTAGTCAATATTGACACCTGATTCTTATCCTAATGTTATCATTAGACTCGTTTTTAAAAATAATTTGCAGTATATTAGTCGTTAATATAAATATGCGTATATATGTTTTCTCTTAAATCTTCAATTATTGAATTACAAAAAAAAATTGTCATTGTCATTTGTCATTTTATCATACTCATTCAAAATTCTGATTCGATTGTTATATGAATGCATTATGTTATACTTTAGTTGGTTCACGTGTACATAAAACCGAAATGGAACCTTGTTGTAAATATTATTAAAAACATATCTGTACTAAAACAATTGAGAAATATTTTTGATGATGAATACTAATAATAATAATAATAATAGTAATAGGGACATTCATTTATTCCCATCTGATAAACTATAATTTATATTATCCATAATAGGTATCGTAGTCATAATATTTGAATCATATTGTAGTACAACTTATGCTAAAATATGTATACGAATGTATTTGTCATACTTTAACCACAGCTTATAATAAACCCCGTTGTCAGCGGTTTCCAGGTCGGGTTTCTGATTTGCTTCAATATTTACTTTTTGTAATGATCATGCGTTGTCCTTGAGATAGCAGTTTGAATTTCCCAGCTATTTTGCGTGGTTTTGGCAATTTTCTCTTTACCTTACATTAGAACTTAACGTCTCTATTTTGAACTTAGAGTCTGTCTTAAAATTCAAAACATTAACTATTTCATATTTTGGGATGTAGGAACGTACCCTACCGATATTGTCGGGTACAGTTCAGAAATATGCTATGGTCGTCTCTCATTTTCGAACGTTCTCGTGAAAGATGACTAGAATATCTTTTGAATTGCATTTGTCATTGATGACTAGTGGTCTTCCTTTCTGACCGATAAACATGTAGGGAGAAAAAAAGGACAATTTTTCGAAGTCGAGATATTATCGTTGCAGTTTTGACCATCAGATCTAGAATTGTTAATAATTTATCACGATATAAATTAGCAAGCACCACGTAATATTGGCAATATCGTCTTGTAAAAGCACTTTATGTATAGTGAGGTTGTGTTTCTATATTAGATAGTTAAAATTATTTATAATTTAACTATATTAGCAAATGTCTTGCTAATATCCCTGTAATCATATGCTTCTTTTTTTTTTGTATCGAGTACATTTAGTTAAATTAACGCCCTTACTGTTGGTCATATAATTACTTACCTTATTTCATGGTAAAATGCATTTTTATCGTTTATTATCTTTTATCCTATCCAATACTGTTTTTTACCATTATTTGATTAATTTTTACCGAATTTCTTCATTACCGTATATGATATTGTCACGAATAGCTCAGACTCGGGATTGATCTACGTCACGTAGAAAGCACTTCAGTTAAAAACGATAACAAGGTCTATTGGTCAAAGACTTAATGATAAAATATTAACAATGTCTATTGGTCAGAAACGTAATAAGATTGTATTATACTCGATTATTAAGGCGCGCATGCTTTCTCGATTTAAGGTATATTTTTGAATCGTTTGGTCAGTGCGTTATCATTATAGTTTTTCTTAAGAGTTTGTGTTGTGTTTTATTTAAGGTTGGTTTGCTCGTAAGTTCACCAAATATGCCACTACACTTTTAACTGCTTGACAGACTCTACTTAGACACTTATCTTTATTAGAACTCTGACAAATTTATCATCATTCGACTTTTACTACGAGCTAAGCCCAGGTCTGGGTCAGGAGAAATGAATCAGAATTTCAGGCATCCATGTGAACAGCATAGGAGCGGATATAACCTTAAGGCGCCCATGTGGGCAGCCCAAGGAGCTGGTTTTAGGTGAGACAAAAGTCTGCCGAACTGAAGGCTCGGTAGCGTATATTGTAGTGCTGATCATTGCATGCTTAAGGTTCATAATCGCTCCTGTAGACTGCTCGCGTTGTTTATAGTTTGTCATTAATGTCTATATAATAAATTCGAAGTTCACGTTCAAACTTAGGACAGGGTGATATTTATTTAGTAGCTTATGCATTTTAGTAGTTCACACATTCCCCCGACCTCTAAACGTTGGGTCCCAACGTTAACACGACCTAAAAAGCTCTAAAAGAAAGACCTCAATTCGAGAAAACCTGTCGCATATTACAACATCACATTATCGCTATACAATATAAAATGTCATTATTGGTTTTGTTACTTTCTGGATCCAGACTGACCCTTTGTAACCCCGTCTAGCTTCTACTGCAGTATATGTCCTAGCAATGTTTGATATGCCTTAAAACCTTTTTTGAATGTATCACACGTGGGAGTCTGCTGGACAGACTAGAACGGACATCCACTGGTGCTTGGTACATACATGCAACAAAAAGAAACATATTTTCATAAATTGGCTTAAACATATTACGACTCAATTCTAGATTTTCAAAATACAAAGTACAAATAGTATATAGAACTCCACAATAGTTATCAATATTATTCACAAGACGGTCCTGCCTCCTAGTATTTACCTATCAATATTGAATCGTATATTTATATGGTTGATACATGGCTAATAGGCGCCTTTTATTCAATCAACGTTTAGACACAATTTATCTACTTTTTATAAAATACTGATATTTGCATTGCAATGATATCTTGCTTGCTTTAAAAAATTCACCCTCCATGGGATGCGTCCACCCCATGAAAGTTGATCTTTGGTTTATCATCTTTATCATAATCGTAATATCATAATTTTATGAATTGTCTAAGTAATATTTACAATTCTAATTCTAGTTTTATCAGAGAAAAAAATAGTATAGAAATCATATACACTAGTTATTTTATAGTATTTAAAAGACGGTCCTGTCTTTATATTAACTAACCATAGTTCCTTAATTCTTATTTCTATATCCATCACATAGAAATTTATCAAAATTATTTATGTATAAAAACGGTCCCGTCTTCTAATAGTTTACTATATTCTCAATATTAAAGTTTGTTCAACCTATTTCTACAATTATATTTGATTTATTAGGTATATCCTATAAATTAAATAATTTTACTGAGTTTAGCTGTTCATCTAACATTTTATCACTTAAATACGATCCTGTCTATGTAAATCATACTTAGTATTTTTAATATTAGTAGCATTTTATCTGACTAAGTTTATGTGTTGACTTATAAAAAAAAAATTGCTTACTTTTTATATTCCCTTAGTCGACTTATTTAAGCGCGCTGACCTACTTCAACATGCTGACTTTGTTTATAGAAATTAAATATCTTTGCATTGCACTCGCAATTAAATCAATCTGGGCTCCATTTGCCTAGTCTAAACTCTGTTGGGACTCTATCTGTCTTTCTTATCAATTTAGATTTTATCAAGTAGTTAAAGTAATTTTGCATGCATAAAAGGTAATTAATTACAACACAAAAGTGATTTGTGGCAGGACTGATAGGTAGTTACCGATTCATCCAAATATGGAAATCTTAACATCGTGCAAGATATTTACAGGAAGCAACACAACAGTAAAACATATTTCACCAGTGACCAGTGCAAAGTTAATTCAAAGAACAAACTCGACATATTAAATACAATAATTTTTTGACATGTCTGACATTACTTTTGTGACGGACATCCAAGGACAGACGTTGATGCAAGCGCACAAGCGTGATAAATCCAGTGAAAGTTCTATTTCGTGCATATATAAATCACTTGTCTATGAAATAAATAATGGCCCAAAACCTGAAAAATATTTTTGTTTTATAGGACTATGTAATAGTTAACAATAAATTGCTGGACAAGAAAGCAGTACAACAACGTAAGACAGTTTTTTTGGTTTGAATTGAGATGCTACCCAAATTATTATGCCCCTTTAATTAAGCATGTTCCAGTATAGCTTAGAGGGTTGAGATTTTCAGGACATGTAGCCGGGGTAAAATGAGAATCCTCGACGAAAACTGAACCCGTAAGTGTCGAAACCGGGGGCAAAAGTTGAGAGAAAAAAAGGTTAAAAGAAAAATAAAAACCCAATTCTTAATATCTCATTCAGAAGTTTCACTTCAGTTGCGTGCTTATAAAGGTGAGACGCATCATTTTTTTTTAGCATAGAGGCAGAAGAAGTAGGTAGTGAGGACGTATTAACCTATAGAGAAACAGGGTCCATAAGTATCTAAAAGCTTAGAAGTTCAGTTTTCATGGGATTGAAGGGCCATATTGTGCGGTCTTAAGCACACACCGTCATTTCAAAAATGATAATTTTCCCCGACAAAGTAGCCATTATTTGCCCTAAATATTTTTTGGTTCTTGAGGATTTATTTGTAACACAGCTTATTTTGGGGTATTTTAGATATACGAAAAATATTTGTCACGAAAATTTATTAGAATCCATGAACAACAAATCATATTCTACGAAATCAAAAAATGCATTTTTTTGGGGATTTTTTCCGAAAAGACCTAAACTTGAAGGGTTTTTAAATTTCAACTGGGGAAATCGAGCCGAATGTTCTGGCAACCTTGGCTGCTCTTTTCTCTATTGATATTACAGCAGCTGTGGCTGTAACTAGCGGATCGTATCAAATCGTATGACATTTATTTGTCCCCTGGAATCGCATAAATTTTGAATACGATAAAATGTTCCAAGTTTCAAAACAAGCGATTAAATTCTCGTCTCGTAGGTACACGGTGCAACGACTAAGACAAATTTGTCCTAAAAGCTAAGTTAGGCGACATGCCTAATTTCCTCGAAGTCGCGATAAACTTCCGTAACTGATTACGTTACAAAGTAGGAAATTTCACAGATGGCAAACAATTCCCTACGCTCTAAAGTTGAAACGGGATATTAGATGTTTCCTTAAATAATAGTTCGAACAACTTGATTACCTGCCGACTGGTTTACATGTTAAAAATGAATAGTAAGTATTTCGTTTATACAATTTTATTTTACTACACGTTTTTGAATAAGAACTATTCTTCTGTTGTGAGTATACTATTTTCCTTGATGTCAGTCAGTCAGCCGTAATATTTGCAACGCTGACCTTATTGTTTTTCTCATCAATTTGTATCAAAACTGTTACGGTACGTATGTTAAACGGCATGCCGATAATGTGAAACAAAATTGCCAGCTACAAGTTAATCGTTTGTGGAAGGAGGCAAAGCTGAAGTTCGCCGATAAGGATACTCTAAGCGATCATATAAATCAAAAAATTGAAAAGCAGCGGAACACAAACAATACCGTCTTTTATCTGCAAAGTGGCTAAATTACGTTATATCAAAGAAGAATATCCTTTGGTTATATCAGTTAAAGGCAATTTTTTAGGAATCCGTCAAAACGGACACTATATTCGTGATGCTGTTCTGTTCGTCTGTTTCTGTCTGTCTGCCCAGCGGACAGACAGACGGAGGGTTGGCATGTTTAAAATAAACTGTTTTTAAACACTTACTAAAAAATTGCTTAATACGCTTTCTAAATAAAACATGTTTGTGATGCACATTCATATATAGGGCGGTGTTGGGGAAACACTCTAACAAGTATATTGACTTGTCGTTTTTCACCTAGTACGGCGGTTAGTCAAACCAACCTTGCATTTTTGAGTAGAGCATTGCTATTTGGCACAGTGGTAATATATACCCATACCTCACGTTTAAGAAGTGGAACCAAGTTTGCAACCATGGGAGAGCAGCGATATGGCGGATTGTATACCTGCCAGGGGCAAATTTGAGAAAATCGCTAAACGAGCACACCCGACCGTTACTATGGATGAATATCACTCACAAATATTACAGGAGGTGTTCTAGAACGTAACTGGACTATATGCCAGCCGCGTGGTGGCAGGTTGCCTACCCTCTAGGCGCAGATGCTAATGAAATCAATTTTGTAGTGTTAAGCTAGGGATTTTTGTAAGTCACTCTTTTTCCGAGACAAAATATAAATAAATCAGCTCCCAATGGACCCATACACTCTTTTTAAAAAGGGAAAAAGTTTTTAAATCAGCATGCTCATAAATATATTAATTAATCTCAAAACAGTTAACTTTAGGTTACCTTAGTTGTATGGTAGACAGAACATTATAGGATTATTTAAAGCGACATTTAATGCAAACAGACAGTTTAACAACATAATTTAGACCGTTTAACATTCCATTTCCATTAATAGTTAATATTATTCATTGTACTAGACGTAATCACAGAATGAAATAATACAAATCAGACTTTGGCACTTGGCACACTAATTAAGGTTCTTAGGGCACGGGCAGCTTAAAATATGGAGATCTAGGAAATCTTCGGTCGGAGGACTGCTGTCTAGGGATTTTGCCTTAGCGAAGAGCGCCCGACGGCATTTGGTGAGGCTTTCGTACTGTTAATTGCATTAAAAAAATAATAGAGCTGAATTTTGGTAAAGCCGAGGTGATACGTTTATTAGTATGCTCACGGGTCGTACATAACCATAACGAATCGCTGTATACCAGGATTTGTATCCTCTACCTCTCCTTGCATCAGCATCTCTGGGAAAGGGGCGACATCAGGGTGCAGCTTTAAGACAATCAAGGCTGTCTTCTTTTCAATCTTGTAGAATCTATGAGTACATGGAATGTTGGAAGTACAGCAGATAATGCTGCTGCTATGAAATAATTAGTTATATGATGTTTTTTTTTTATCGAAGATACTTTTATTAATTTTAGTGTTATAACTACCTAATGCCGATGAGATTTCGTGAACAGCTAGATACTTATGTTGTTTTCCAGTCTTTAAGTGAATCCATAACTCCTCAAGCTCGTGTAGTCTGGCCCAGCATGATATAGCTAACACAACCACAATCATCTGTATCTGATGTTCTAATCAGAACCTTTCTGTATCCATATTTTAGCATGTGAGCCAGATGCACAAACATGCGAGAGTCGGTTTCTTCATGGTTACATGGAGTAAGACCAGTCATATCAACATCTGCATGGTTTGACGTTATGGAGTTGTCAGATGTAGACACAAGAATGGACTAATTTTTTGGTGTGTAAGTAGATATGCTCCTAGCCAGAATAAAATTTCGGAATTTCGAAGGAAGCTCATCCAGTTATTTTGGTGTCCATCTCCACCCGTACCTAGGGACCCATTCCTCATTTCTCGCGGGTCAGCGCCTTCAGGTTTTTCTTAAGGTACTTGTTTGATCAAGAATACTTATGTTAAACTCAAGGAACGCATCTTATATGTATTAAAGGCTTGTAATTCAAAGTCCTTACAAATCCCAAACTATATCCTTCAATGAATGGGAAGAACCATTGTTCACAGAGTCAGAGAAAATCAGGCAAATACCAGGCTTCGTCAAATGTATAATGGCTCCTCCATCCAAAATCTTGGCTTGGATGTTGGGCATTCTGCTGCAGACGTAGACGAGCAAGCGAGACATTGATTCAAATGCTCTGACTTAGCTGTAGACCTCATATCGCCATTTGTGCTTGAGAATTCTGGTGAAAATTCGTGGCTATCGTGGCTGAACAACTCGTCAAAATTAGCCGGGTCCTTGCTACTGATTGCAACGTACAATCTAATGAACAGATCATTTGTAGTTTTCAATGCTTTAATTTGGCTCTTTGCTCTATTGTTGTCCTTTGGAATTGGAGAATGGCCAAAAATCACTAGCTTAGTTCGTCTAATTGGCTCATGGATTGACACAGTTCCTTGCTGTAGTCTCTCAATCACAAAATTAAAAGCACTGGTCTCACCCTAGAGTTTCCATAGTCATCACAGCCTGCTTAGAGCTTTCAGAGCAACCCTTGCGATTATTCAAATTGAATAACTCGTCGGTTTCCTCGGCGAAAGGATTACCTAGTAACACGACATTACGTTAAAATAATAATAAATACATCGATTATTATGTTTTATTTATATGTACTTGCCTGCGGTTTTATTAGTTTCTGCGCCTAGAGGGTAGGCAACCTGCCACCACGCAGATGGCAGTTATGTTCCAGAATATCTCCCGTATTATTTGTTAGTTATATTCACCCATAGAAAGGGTCTGGTGTGCTTGTTTAGCGGTGTTCTCAAATTTGCACCTGGCAGGTATTCAACCCGCTATATCGCTGCGTAATTGCAAACTTGGTTCCACTTCTTAAAAGTGAGGTATCGGTATGCACCACCACTGTGCCAAATCTCAATGCTCTAGTCAAAAATGCAAGGTTGTTCCCAATATCGCCGACTAACCGCCGTTCTAACCGTATAGTTTGGAGATAACACCCTATATGTCTGTAGCATGACTGAGCCGTAATTAATCTCCGAATATATTTATTTAAACCCAGGTAAGCAGAAATGTGGGCATTTAAAGCATTGTATTTCAGTTACTCCTTAGTCCCAACCTGAATTGTTGGTATAATAGATTCCGTTATTTGCAACAGCACACTTCGTCAAGAAAATCGTTCTTAATCGTTCTCAATTTAATATATCCTTGTCTCCATCACTGTTGTGTAAACAACAATATGTCAAATAAAGATCATGCTTCCACCCTCTCAAATGCATCCACCTTCGTGTATTTTCCCCCTTGATTTCTCCTCCCGCGCGCGTAGGGAAAATTGATTTAAGTGCAGTAAAAACACTCACTCGAACAGCAGAT
The DNA here is from genome assembly GCA_016904865.1 of Pissodes strobi. Taxonomy (NCBI): domain Eukaryota; kingdom Metazoa; phylum Arthropoda; class Insecta; order Coleoptera; family Curculionidae; genus Pissodes; species Pissodes strobi. The sequence continues at coordinate 532,279 of MU182124.1, forward strand.
AAAGTCCAAGCTTGGACAAAGAACTCTTTTGGGCGTTTTCATGCATTTTCTCGGAGACAGAAACGCCATAGCGTCTCGCCTCACCTGTTGCTGTGGTTGAAGATAGAAGATAAAATGGAGGTGGAAAATTTGCAGCTTGACAAATCGTTCCTGTAAAATTCAAATCAAAGGTTTGAAGTCAGAACCCTGTTCTAGTGAATTTAAGTCGAGAAAATTGGAGATCAAGATATTCCGTGAGAAAGAAAAAAGTTGCTAGTTAAAACATAAAAGTTTATCATATTTTAAATTCAGTAAAGACAAAAGTTTTAATTTTTAATAATAAGTAAATTTTTGTATATTTAGTTTTTATGTGTGAATGAATGAATGCGTGAAATTCGTTTAAAAATTGTATATATTCATCATATAGTTAATGCAAATTAATCATTGCATTATTAAACTACGTAATACCGAAATTACGTGTTTCAATTCACAACCTCTGTGTAAAACCCCCACCACTCTATTTTGATACAGTCCACTAATGAATGTGGTGAATTATACAGTTAATTACCACCCCCACCTTTATGGTAATAAATGATTAAAAATTAATTGTTTGTCCCGATCAGGCGGGGAACAGCGTTTCAGAAGATCCAGAAAAATGTGCGGAAGGAATTGGGGCTTAAACCCAAAAATGACCTTGTGGTCATACACAGGAGTAGTAAGACCAACGTAGCATATGGGTCAGTAGTTTGGGGGACAAGAACCACACAGGTGGAGGAAACATGGCAGCTAAGTAGCGTACAAATCAAGCTATGAGCACAACGCTCACTGCTGCATTGAAGTTCTTACTGAATTTACCCCCAATTCAGATATACATTCAGGGAGAGGTAAAGTTTGTATCGCACAGACGATTGCAGGGCCACATAAATATAGCTTTGCCAAAAATTAAAAAACTCATATTCCGACAAGAGACGACAGGGAAAATGACCCCCCAATAAGGGCGGAAGTAACTTGTTACACCGACGGCTTAAAAACCCAGGAAGAAGCAGAAGCCGGAATTTATGAACCTAGAAAGGAGCCTTGAATTCCGATATCTATGGGCAAACTACTAACGGTATTCCAAGCAGAGCTTGTTACGGTAATTTTAATATTTCCGTAACATCAGGTTTTTCCGAGTTTGCTTGTATTTGTTTTTAATTTGAAATAATAAATTTTCATCTTCAATCTATTTTGAATTACTGTCTGAACCGACCTGGTAGCAACAATGTGGAAATTCCGCATTAAATAGTACGACAATATTGATAAATGAATTTTTATGTTGTCCATCAAGTTCATTTAAAACTAATTTGGTCTTATATATCAGTCGATAATAATTATCTAGTTAATATAAAATGAACATTAATATTATGCAGCATTCGAATATTTAAAATTTATAAATAATTTCAAATATCCAGTTCAGATTTTATTGTTAAAGATCGGTCGCTTCGTACGGTGAAAAAAATTGAAATATTTGTGACGACTACGTGTCAGTGAATTTTTTTGTTCGAGATGTGATTCTGGTGGAAGGTGAGACTCGATTTTAAAACCTATCTTGTACCGACTACCAGCGTGAAAGGTTTAAGAGAAGGTAGGGCTTGATTTATTTTATTTTTGTTTGTTTTGCGATATCTGATCTTATTTCTAGTTTCCTATATCGTAAAGTCTGTAAGCAGAATTAAGCTGCTAAGCTTGTGAATTTCTGGTATTTGGCTACTATCGTTTCGCATACCACGTTGCATTTTGCCGTGTGTATATTTGTGCCTGTAGGGCATGTGAGATAGTTTTTTTTTGGGCTTTAGGCTCTTTGATAAGAGAGAAAAAAAATAGGACTTGATCCTACAAAAGCAGGGGTTATTAAATTTCGGATTTAGTTCAGCAACCCAACTAAGGAATCGATCAAATTAGCCTATAGGGCTCATATCTAGGTTCTAGTTAGAGGTAGCAATTTTTAGAAATTAATAACTAAAACTGTCGAGAGTGTAGGATACTCAGTCTAATTTTCTCTAGTATCGTTATCAGTTGAGTTCAGTCTTAGTTAGTTATTATTCAATCTATGTAAATATTTTATCGTCACGTCAGATATTTAAAGAGCGCATTCTCAAGTCTTCTCGACCGTGGTGGGTACAAGATCTTAATAGCTCTGTTTCTTTATTTCCATTTAAATTTGTCATTACCTTTATCTTTGAATTAAACTGATTTTTGAGTTAGAAAATAGCTTTCAGGCAATACTTAAATTCTGATTACCTGTTTAAATTTATTGATTTAATTTTTGCTCTTACCTGATTACCGTAATTGTTTTTTATTGAAATATTGTTCATTATAATATTTCTCAGCTTGAATAGCTATTTATTTTATTTATTATCTTTAATTAGTTCACTGCTTAATTTAAAACTATAATTATTGTCTACAGTCTAATCAATTCTGTGAAAATTGGCGGAGGCATATATAATTAAATTAAATTAAACTTCTCCTTCAGCGTGTTTTGGCATTTTCAGCATTGTTAATTGAGAAGAATTACAAGATCAATCGACTTACCTGTAAGGAAGATCAATCGGAATTATCCGAGCATCTTCGCCGTCCCTCATTACACTTTGTAGTATACAACTTTTTCCCAATCGGTACAATTTTTAAAGAAGTTATCTAAAAACATGGTGATTCAGCCGACCCTGGCTAGCCGCTCGGGCTTATCGCCTTGATGCGTCATTACAATTTTGGTTCGTGAGATTTTTTATTACATTGCATTTGGGGTGAAAGGGAGAAGGTAAAGACTGGGTGGGTTTGTAATGAGGGACGGCGAAGATGCTCGGATAATTCCGATCGATCTTCCTTACAGGTAAGTCGATTGATCTTGTAATTATCCTTCGCATCTTCACCGTCCCTCATTACACTTTGTAGATGTTTAAAGTATTTGCGATGTAATCTACATTAACTGAAAATTGCGATATTTCTGTAGTCCTAGATTTGTAAGGCCCTTTTTATAAACTAAAATTCAAATTTGTAACCATTAGATGTAATAACACACATATGAAGGTACATATATCATGTTTAACGCTTAACTGATATTAACCTTTAACTTATTTTTAATACTATACCAATATTCTTATGTAATATGATAACAAGTTGGTAACTAAGTTATAATTGTAGCTCCATATTTATATGATTCTTTAGAAATTATGGTTCAGTAAACAAGATGCAAATCCAGTGGGATTACCCACGCCAAGTTTGTTATAGAATTTTGAGAATACTTTTGATCTTTCTGTCGAGCCAGCTGTCTTCTGAATTATTTGTAATGTAACTCCAATTCTTTGAGCTGCTGAAGTCGCCCCGTGTGGCGTGCTGTGTGCCCCAAAGATTTCCGTGTTTATACTGCTGGCTCTTAGTATTAACTTGACCCATCTGCTAATGGTTTGACTGCTGTATGGGTGATAAGGCTTTTTGTGAGTGAGTATTACATTTTCTTTGATTTTGCTACTTGTGGTATCGATTGCATCTGCAAATGCAACGATCTATTAGCATATTTACAGTATCTGTGAATGCCGTAATTTCTGTTTTTGAACAGAAAAAATAGGTATTCACTAGCTGCAACTGCAATTGCAGACAGTGGAGGGTACGATCGATTGTATCTGCTAATACAACGAACTATTCACCTTTTATTGACTGGTAGCACCCTTTTTTCTTTTGTGCGTTCTATGTATAGTGTGGCTATACATAGTTCAGGTTGATTGGTAAAATTAGGTTGAAGCCTGTTTAAGCCACCTGCCTTTATTTTATCCGGGAATCTGATTTCAATTATGTATTCATATTTAAAAATATTGTCTATTTTTTACTTTCGGGTTGTCAGTGTGCCGGTGTGCCGTTATTAGTATTAAGAGTGTTACTAGCTTTAAAGTTAGATTTGTAGATTTAAGGATTCGTGAAGGTACATGCTCTTTAAGCGCTGTAGAACTGGGTAGGAATCCCAAGTAAGTAATTGAGTACTTTGGATTTGGGGGTCTTATGTTAAATGTTCCATTGAGAATCCCTTTTATAACCGCTTCGTCTTTTGTTTAATATTCAATATTGGAGAAAGTGCAGATTTGTGTGAGTTCATGGTAGAGTAGGATGACTCCGAAGACAATTGAATGTTTAGGAGCTCAATAAGTTTACAGTTTTGGTACACATTTGTTGGTGCTTACAAAACCAGAAATTCTCCTATTTATTGTAAGTATCTCCGTATTGTTTGTCAATGAATAAATAATCACTTTTATAGCTTCATTAGGTACGCTTTGTTATAGAAAGGCTCTCCTGACAATGAGGAAGTTTCATCAATTTTTTATTTTATTTTTTTTTATTATTATTGCTGATTTTGATAGCCCATGAAAAATAAGTGAACACGTAGTTTTCTTTTTTCCATAAGCCAAAAAATTAGGCAGATACAACGCCTTGAGATGTGCTTATGACGTCATAATACACATGAATTGTTACGTCACACCATGTATAGTATATCTATATACACAGAACTAAAAACTGGTATAGCTCTTGTAATATTCATCTTAGAGGAAATAAAAAATACGTATCGATTTCTTTTTCACTGTTCTATAGTTTGCAATAAAAAATAATCAGTTTAATTTCTCCGGAGACTTCCTAATTTCCCTACAGCCAGGGAAATTTTCTTCCACAATGGTTGTTTCTCTCTGCAAGGAGATGTGGGTAGGTATTTTTCAGGGTAAAAGATAATAGACTGTTCTGTCAGTAGGTCCCTTTTCTCTTGTATAAACCCGAAAAATGAGCATTGTTGCGCGGGAATAACTACGCTTTTTTCAGAATTTATATAAAACCTAAATCTTGTAATGTTTGTGTAATTTTATTTATACTTTTAAGCTCTCTTTTGAATTACCAATAACTAGCCAATCGACTAAGTAGAGCAAAGTTTTTATACCCTTTAATTTTACATATCTTACAACTGGTTTCAGTTTTGTGAAAAGATATGGAGCTGTACATAAACCAAATGAAACACAATTAAATTGGTATAATACGTTGCAAAAAACGAATCTTAACAACTTTTTTGACTACTGTGCATAGGGATAAGGAAATATGCATCTTTAAGATCAGTTTTCCCCAAGAATGCGTATTTTGAAATTAAATTTTTTGCCGTCCTATGTAATCTTCCATTTTGCTAACCGAAGTGGTGTCCTATTGAAAGGCATTTTATAATCCTGTACCCACTCTATTATTGAACTGTTTACCTTTAATTTCTGCCAATTTTGAACATATAATTCTAGTTCAGACGGTTGGCTAATTACATTGAAAGGGAGGGCTAAGGCACTAATCCGACGGACCATAGTTGTTTCTGTAATTGATACAGTAGTTGTCTTGGCAGGATTTAGTACTTTTTTTGAGATTTAATTTTGATGGTCTGAGGACATTACAGTTGGCAGCTGGTGGATACTTCTCTATCATACTGTTTGTTTTTTTTTCTTTTAGTCCTTTTAATAAGTGATTGTACCATCTAAAAACTATCTATCTGAGTATGTAGTTCTGGCCTCGCAGGTATGATTTCCTCGTTTTTTTTCCTATTAACAAAGCGTGCTCTTTACTTTGTTCAGGACTATTGGTGCTTCTGATGTTGGTAAGTCTTGATTCGGATAAGTTATTTCCTCAGCTAGCGTGAGAGGATCTTCTAATGCATCTGCAAATGCAAAAGATTTTCCTTGGTTTTGCTACTTATTATATCGATTGCATCTGCAAATGCAACGATCTATTAGCCTAGTTACAGCATCTGCAAATGCTGCAATTTCTGTTTTTGAACAGAAAAATAGGTTCATGAATATGTTCACTACCTGCAACTGCAATTGCAGACAGTGGGTACGATGGATTGTATCTGCTAATACAACGAACTATTCACCTTTTTGCTTGCTGCTTAACCCTGGTTATGCTTTCGTCTGCATCTGCAAATGCAACGATTTTTTAGCATATTTACAGTATCTGCAAATACTGTAATTTCTCTTTTGAACAGAAACCAAGAGTGTAATAATTCGCTACCTCCAATGCAATGATTTTATGTAAGAGGGTTGCAATAGTATGGTGGTTATTTGTTTTTGGTGGTTATTTGTGTTTGTATCTGCAAATACATAGCACTATACCGTTTTATTTTTGTCAATACATATATCCTTTACATCGGCAAATGTAGGGATATAGTGTGCCTCTAACCACTCCAACATAATACACCTACTGGGGTGGAGGCTGTTGGGGCCCTTCACATCTGCAAATGTGAAGGCCAATTTTAGTTACAGTTATTCGCATCTGCAAATGCGAATTTGTAAATAGGTATTGATATTATTTATTAACATCTCCTGCAAGCAATGTTTACTCCTATTTTTTCCCTCACCGGTCGGCTCATATCAACACGAATTGTTTAAAAATAATGCGTTCCGGTATACATCGCTTCGACAAAGCCGAACGATAACATTCCGATAAATTTATGACGAGCGGCTAAATCCCGAGTTGCAATCCAAAATACTGCGCGAATCCATGTCTACGTCCTAGCAAAATTTCTATTAATTTATCTTTTTCCCTTAATTTTGGGTTACTTTGGGTTAGCCTTGGGTTAGTTTTGGTTAGCACTTGGTTAGTTCTTGTCCCCCGTTGCGAGCAAAGCGAACGGAGGGGCATGCAAAGCTATAATAATACCCAACTTGGGTTTTAGTCGCTCCTAAATTATGAGTCAGCTTGCCTTTGTGGCTAGTTTTTAAGGGTTAATTTCGTGAGAAAAGGGCACTCTTCGACTTACTTAAAAAAATTATTTTTTTTTTGAAAATTATTTATTAATGCAGTAATAACAATAATTACAGTATACATAGTCCTTAATCCTCTAGACAGTGTTTTTAACACTGGTATTGAGGATAATTGCATTTTAGTAATAATAACAGTACGATTTCCTATAAACTCTTTAGTATTGTGGCCATGAATATCCTTTGAAATTATTATGATAATATTTGATTTTTGAGTTTTATTTATTATCCTGTAGATAAGTGGATCATGATTAAATATATCTTCTAGTTTTTTGTTTTGCAATATTTGCATCAAATCGAATTGTAGTTTATAGTCCCACATGTGGCCCATACGGGGATCAATTATCGAAAACGTGATAATAGTACGAAGGCATTATAACCATTTGTTTCTATTTTGTATATTCCTTTATATGGTAAAAACGTCTTATTCTATGTAAAACATTAATAAACGTGCAGGCCGACCGGTATATTTCCTTAGTCAGCCTTTTGTTGTGTTATGTAACCACCTTTTGTGATTGAATAGTATTGCTTTGGTAGGATGTACGATTACGATTAGACGAGATTACTAGAGAACGATTCGAATAGCTCGTATCGTTAACTTTTGCTTATTATTTATATTCATTTCGATATAATATATTTCAATTCCGAATATATTGTTTGATTCTGTGTATAATTGTGCACAGACGACAAATGTAACAATGTTTTGTCATGCCCTCGTATATAAATAACAGTTTGTTAGTAATTTTTGACTGTAACCCGTTCGCACTTTATTTTATTCTAATATAGTTAGTTTTAGAAATTTGAGAGTATTTTCCATTTTAATTTTATTAAGTAAAAAATTAAGGGTTACAAGTGTCATATTTATTCATAATACTAAGGTAGCATAGTATTATACACATTATGCTTTTATACGAGAGATAGTTTCTGTTTTTATACATATAAGATAACCAGGTATTTATGTATATTTGAAATTTTGGCATATAATCTTATGTGAACTCACCCCCTGATTCGCTTCTTCCGATGAATATTGCTCCCTTTTTTCGCCTCCTTTGCGAGCAAGACATATCACTACACATACACCACTGTACTTGAAATATGATTTCTAGGCATTTTTCTTCTTAAAACCAAAAGAAAGAACCCATTTACGGATACTTGCTTGTCACCGGTCGGTACAAAATTGTAATGACGCATCAAGGCGATAAGCTCGAGCGGCTAGCCAGGGTCGGCTGAATCACCATGTTTTTAGATAACTTCTTTAAAAATTGTACCGATTGGGAAAAAGTTGTATACGACAATGTGTAATGAGGGACGGTGAAGATGCGAAGGATAATTATCTCTAGTTCTCTCCTGTCAATTTCTGTATTAAAAAAACCTAAGCTAAGACAAGCGACGCTCTCCGCCATATTGAAACAGGGTTGTGTTGTTACAACTTGTAACAACATTCTTGGTGACCTCTTTAACTGCCTTGTACTGTTTTTTTTTCATGCTACTGAGTCCACACGCACTCGGCCTACCAGGACATTTTCCAGTGACGTCACAGGACAGATCCGAGGCACTACAGTAATTTTCAGGAACCCTCTCCAGGAAGCTCGGAGGAAGCATAAGGTGATTAAAGGGCAGTTATCACCAGGAAGGTTCAACAGAATTAACAGTTATTTTTGTTAGAAGGAAATAGAATAAAAATTGTTTTTTGAAATTTCTAATCTTTTATTTTGCGCTTTTTACCACTACAGCACTTGAAAAAAAAACGTTTCAGAAGCATGCTTCTTACCCATACTCCCTGAGATAACTTTCAGTTTAAATTTTTAGTAAATTAAAGTAATAATTTAAAGAAAAGTGCATTTATAGTTTATTGTAACAAATTGGCTTTTTATTTGAAATCTAGTTTTTTTTATGGCAGTGGTACACACACTAAAGGGTAATTATAATAAGGCAATTGAAATTATATCTTAACAAATAACTAATTAACCTTTATTGTAACAAAATAAAATAATTGCATTAGGTATATCGTAACAAATTGCCTTTTCTCGTAACAAGCTGTTCAATGGAACACTGTGCATTAGAAATTAAAAGGAGGAGCATCTGCCACAAAACAGCAATTGCGATCTACTCCGACAGCCAAGCGGCAATAAAAACCGTGGAATCCGACATAATAGCAAAGTATAGCATCAGAGTTACTTATAGATTACCACAAGGCTCTAAGCGAAATAGCAAGTCAGAATACGGTAACCCTATAATGGGTACCAGGGCATGAAGGACATCAAAATAACTAAATCGGCCGAGAAGGCGCGTCAACGAGAATGATTGGACCAGAACCTTTCTGTGGGGTGGCCAAGCGAATTGGCAAAACATCGATTAAGGAGCAGGCAAAAAGGGAATTCCGGAAATGATGGACACTCATATCGGCACAAAGACATTTATTTATTTTTTTTAAGCATTGTGTCTAAAGGAAATCGATTTATAAGACCATAATGTACAAATATAAGTCAAAAATACAAATTAGTGAATAGGTAACAATATTTAACTTGTGTTAGTTCATAGTTATAATAAGTTGTATAATGTAAATTCAAATCACAAATTATATAAAAATAAGTTTTTTAAGTTGATAGGAGAACTGACTTAATGACATATGAAAAATATCGAGGTTGGCAGCAATATTATTGTAGGTACTGGGCACACATTTTATATATGGGTTCTCTTAGCATTAGATTGTGTGACGCTGATGGTAGGTAGAATAAGGTCCTGGATCTTGTAGCAATAGGAGGAACACGGGAAAATAAACCACTCCGCAGATGATCGGTGTCTACCAAACCCCTAACTAGTTTAAATAAAAATAATAAACAGACATAATGGCAGTGCCATTGCCATTGGCCAAATTAACAGCAGACCTGTTACGCCGTGGACGGAAGGCCTTCGTACATTTCTATCCACACTGTCAACACTGTTCGTCTATGGTAATATCTCACGCTGATGATTTAAATAGGCTATTGTCTTGTGACAGTACCTTTTAAAGTACCTATGAAGGACGGTTAAAGCAAATTAAAACCTATTCTTGCGATGGTGGGTAGGATGTGGCTGAAGGGATTGCACGAGGAGGACGTAGATGCGGTCCTATACGACCAAAAGTCATGGACGCCATGTGTCCAATCATTACATTAGAGGAAACCCATGAATGCCCATGGTGTGAGTGAAGAACTAGAGAAGCTGGTGTCGCTTACTTTTACTAAATTTAAATAAATTCGTTTGCAGTGCATCTTAAACGTAATATAATTTTTCTCTTATTTCACAGGAGAAATGTAGTTCACAAAATACATCAGTATTAACGCTTAGGCATTTAGTGATATGAGGCAAAATACATGAACATTTCAAATAAATTTAATTATTGAAAAATTATCTAGCGTAATTTTAGGACGCCCCCTAATATTTTGCCTAGTACTTTTAATATACCCTCGGTGATATCATAATGCCGCCCGGCGCCCGTAGAAATCTATTATATGCAAACTTCTCTGATATTATTTTGCGCTCCAAAATAGTTATTTGGCGAAGTTTACCTTAACTCTGTCAAAGCATCTACGTCTTCAAAATTACAAAGAGAACGAGGATCTTAGTCAAAACTTTGAAATAGGCTTAGAAGTTGGTAAGTTAAAAGCGCTGTTTAAAAGAGATATACCTGCATAGCGACACAGCAATGCAAAATTAATGATTAAGAACTATCTAAATTTTAAGCAGAACATAATTAAATATCTAACCACATATTTTCATAAACATAAAACAAATTTATGTTCTTAATAATCAGCAAAGATTTTAAATATTCTGCAAATTCTTTGTCTGCAAAAAATAGTTTCTAGTCAGCTAACTTATAGACAGTAATCTTTAAATTAAATTGATATATTTCGATAATTACTTTGAAATATTTCTGCAAAAAGTACGCTGTTTAATTAAAGTTTGTATCAAAGCTATTTAACAATGTTGATTAATCAATGAAATTACAAATACCATATTCAACTTTAGCTAAAAACTTAAAACATACAGATTTTAATGAATTTAGCTGCGATTGCAGCATTGCAGATGATAGGGATTAGGAGAAATTTGATGCTTTACAATTTTACGTTCTTGGATAATAAAATAGTATAAAAATTATATTGAAGAATATACACTAAGTTGCAGTCATGAATATACATTGATGTAGGATGTGAGTTTCGTAACATTTAAGAAATATATTATTTATTTGTTAATAGAGTGGTTAAATTGTAAACTTCGCAGTGCTTCTACTTGGGTAACTTCCTTTGAGGGAATGCAAAGGATAAATTGAAAATTGGTCATGCTTAAAATTATTTTTTTAATTCATTTCCAAATTACCTTCAATAATATACACTTATGTTGGGTGTGAGTTTTGTAAAATGTTAGAAACATATTATTATTGATTTATTATTAGAGCGGTTGTGTTGGAAACTTCTCACTGTTTATAATTAGGAAACTCCCTAGGATAAATTGACAAATGGATGTTTAATAGTATATTATATACCTAGGTTGAGAAGTAAGCCATTATTTACCGAGCACTTTTATATCCTGAGGCGCGAAGCGCCGAAGGATATAATGTGCGAGGTTAATAATGGCCTTCTCAACCGAGGTATATATAGAATTTTTTTTACTACTAACACTGATATATTACCATATTTGATTCGATTTGATTTTTATATTAGTCATTTTCTACTTATTTTTCAAATAGTTCGAAATATCAAGCAGCCTGGAAGTTCAGTTGTCTAATTGACAGATATCGTAACTTATCTCCTGACAGCTCCATACATGTACAAAGTACCTTGTTTCCATCTAAATTTTGACAAAGTCGCATTATTAATAAGAATATTATGGGGAGTCATGAAAAGTGAGTCATACTGTATATATTTTTTTACTAATAGCACTGATACAACCCTTATCATTATTTGAAGTGATTAGATTTTGAAATTAATCATTTCCTACTCATTTTTCAAATAAT